>APFE031466062.1:122503-142694 GCA_000404065.3 Pinus taeda | reverse complement strand
TTTGTGTATTTGTTTTGTGTTTCTCGCCATTGTATATTTTCCATTTTTTAAGAATTCGTTTGCAAGTAATTTATGTACAGGGTTAAAACCTACAATAATAAACCCTCAATTACTTATTCAATGTATCATTTTTCTCCTTGAATTTCATCAAGAATATAAACATTTATTGGAATTCTTATCACTCTTCCCACTAATATTTCAAAATTAGTCTTCCTTATTTCAGAATATTTAGCATGAAAAGTGAGATCATAACCTTGATCACACATCTAGCCGACACTTAAAAGATTATGTTTGAGTCCTTCAACATACAAAACATTTTGTTCTTTAGCCCTACCATTGGCAAGGCTTACAATATCTCTTTTAGTTATTCTTGCAAATCCATTATCTCCAAAAGACACATTTCCTCCTTTTTATTCTTTTAGAGAAATAAATTTCTTTTGATATTTGATTATGTGTCTAGATCAAGTGCTATCAATGAACCAACGAATTAAATTTTTTTGAGAATACATAACTATTTTGCATCTTTATGTTGGTAGTTCTACCTATTTTTCTTCCAAAACCCTTCTCTTGATATTGTAGTACAGTCTTGTGCCACATGTCCAAAATTGTTGCATTTATAACATTTTATACTATACTTAGATAATAGTACAAAATAATTATGATTTATGTTATCATCAATATATTTTATTATGATGTCTACGAGCTCATTTTTAGATGCTTGATGAGAACATGTTTCATAATCATTTTTCACATAAGCTTTACAATCTCTTTTTTGATAACAAAAAAAAATTGCATGAAAAATAGTGACCCAGAAAATTTGTTTGATACCTGGTTGAGTATGATTGCCTTGACAGAATATCTCTCATATAGATATCAGTCTTTTATATTAATCATATCATTAGGATTTGGTCGACGTTAGTTGGTTTAAAATGTCAACCAAATCTTAACGATGTGATTAATCTGAAAGACTGATATCTACATTATGGATCACAAAAGTCTTAGATCTAACAGAATATCTCTTCTAAACTTAAGCTACTTTGAAGATAATTTGAATCTCTATTAGTCCTTTTCCCTTCTCATATTTCTTCCTTCACTATGAATAGATGACTTGAGAGCATCAACATAGCTTTTTGGTGTAGCAGTGTTTCTAAACTCCTCCAGTCTCATGGCCTTGCTCTTTCTAAGATTGGAGCTTTTAGGTTTTTCTTCAACTTCCTTAGTTAGTGACTTGGTGTTTGAATCTTCTTCATATGGGGTCTCACTAAAATAACCAAGACCCATCTTATCATAAGGTTATATTTGACTACTGAGAATAACATCAAGGGTTTGAGAGATTTTCATGTTTTTGTTGAGTTTGTCTATCTCTTCCCTTAATGAGAAAATTTTTGCTTCAATATTTTCACATTTTTCTTCCTTTTATTTTAGTTGGTCGTTCAAAATATATTCCACTCTTTTTGTGTCCTCTCTTTTATTCTTGATGAATATTATTTCCTTGGATAGTCTCGTGTTCTTCTTCCTAAGGTTATCTAATGCACTAAGAATTTTTTCTTCAAGATCCACTACGCCTTCAACACTTTCAAATTCTTCTTTTTCTTTTTTCTCCTATGATTTTTATATGTTGGATTCCTCATTTGTGGATAAAAATAGGATCTATCTTCTATCATCATCAAAATCACATTATTCTTCTTCTAAAAAATAATTCTCCTCTGTAGCATAGAGGTTTTTCTTTTTCGAATATTTTCCTTTGAAGGCCCTTTTTCTGGGTTCTTTTTCATCATCACTATCTTCCCTATAAGGACGTTTTGCAACAAAAGTTTTACCACAAATAAAACAAATGAGAGGTAAATTACCTTTGAATTTAGATTTTCTCTTTAGTTTACTAACTAGTTGAACCATTTATGTATCAAACTCATCATTGGAACAATCACCAATATTGGATTTTCTTCAATTCTCATATGATATAAGTGTTGCTTCCTTATGTCATGATTTTCATGTCCTAATTTAGTATGCAACGTTAATTTCATGAATCTCGTCCATTTTTAGATTCTCCAAATCTCTTAATTTTTTTATGGAAGTGATCCTATAATCAAAATGAAAAGGAAGAGACCTCAAAATGTGTTGAACAAATTTTGTTTATTTAATTTCTTCACCAAATTATTTGAGATAATTAACCACTTCATCTACTTGAAGAAAATGAGGAGCAACATCTTCTTCTTCATTCATTTTCAGGCTTTCAAATTGTCTCCAAAAAGTTTGAGCTTTGCCTTCTTTATTTTGTCATCTCCTTCATAGTTACTTACAAGCTTGTCCCACACCTCTTTAATTGATTCATGTTGCATAACTCTAATAATTTTTTAATCTAAAAAACCATTTAAAATGGAGTTCATATTTTTTGAGTTGTATACATAAGCTTTTATCCCATCTTGATCAATTGTAGGAGAGGGTAGTACCTTATATCCATTTATAACAAAATGCCAATCTTCAACACCAAGAGACATCAAGTGCGTTCTCATTCTTAGCTTCCAAAAGACAAAATTTCTTCAATCAAATAAATGAATTTTGATTGATATTCTTCCAAAAGATCTTCTTTGAGTTGTTATATTTTTCTTGAAGAAGCTTTCTCTTATACCAATGGTTGGAAATATTGAGGGGGGCTGAATTAGTATTTCGTTACTTTTGAAAAAATCACTTAAATAATCTTGAAATTGAATTCACTTCATATAACCGATCATCCACATTGTATGAACATAGAGATAAAAGTGCAAATCAAAATTTGAAGAAGAAATACTTGAAAATAATCTTAATTTATCACAATGTATTTTGAGGACACTAATCCTCTATAATCACCAACTTACAAAAATTGTAGGATCCAAACTATCAAGAATATGAGGACACTAATCCTCAGTGAGCACCAACTTACGGTAATTGCAATCTCCAAACTAATCTCAGCCTTCAATACACAAGAAATTGGACTTCAAATCATGCATGAACTTGTCCTTCAAAACATCAGGACTTGGCTTTGAAACTAGTCTTGAACTAGATCTTCAAATAACAACGATAAACCCTAAAACTCGGTCTTTAGACATCAGATTTCTTCCCTCAAATTAGGACTGCAACTGAGCCTTAATACATGCTTGAAAATTAGATTCTACAAGGATAGAATTCATCCCTCAAGAGAGGCTTGAAGCTTAGCATTTTTCTCACCAAAACGTGTCCTACTCAACCTCGAAATACATTTGTACTTGACCCTCAAAAATAGACCTAAAAAAAAATAGGAAACCTTTGCAAGAACAATTCCAAAAACCCTTCAAAAGATGTTCCAAAACAGTTCCATAGAAGGTTACTTGAAATTAGCTTCACTTCCTTCCTTATTGGTTCATGAAGTATGAACTTCAGATATGATCCTTTGCTTTCCTAAATACAGAAATGAATGCTTTAGCTGAGTGGTTGGAAATGCTCCTTCTCACACCTATTTATAATGTTTTTGGACGTTGGGTTAGGGTCGACTTGTCCACTATTTGGGTTGACAGGTGCAACAGGAAGAATGTATAGTTAATATTCAGAAAATATATTATCCTCAACTAAGATGAGTTAAAAGGCGTTCCATTATTGTTGGAAAGGTATTGGAATAAGATTTCCAAAAATATATCCTCTTCTCCCATTTCCTCTAGGTAATTGGGGTAAAAAATCCTTGAAATATAGGGTATCCAAATGGATCATGCTTGTACTTTGGTTGAGCCTTCTTGAAAAAATATTTCATATCTCCTCATTCCTATGCAATTAGAGGGAGTGCAATCTACCATTGGAAATGTCTCAAAATATCTTATTTGACTATATAATTTATGATTTCCTTTGGACAAACTTTGAAATAAATAACAACTATTTTCAAAACAGAGGTTAGCTAAGGAAGTCTAAAACTTGATTAGCAATTTTTTTATTGTACTATATGTTCAAGTGGAATTATTGAAGATACGTGAACCACTTCAAATGATAGTGATTTTAAAACTTACCCCAAATATACATGAATTGAATATGCTCATGGTTGGTGTGAATGATCATTTCCATTCCCATAATACAATATCTTTATTGCTAACTATTTTCACCCTTTGCAAAATTCATTTTCAGTTGTCAAGAGGGTGCAAAAGGGGAGAAATTTTGTGGTCATCTCCCAAACTGTAGAAGCACTCAAAGCTAAATCAAACCCCCTCCATTTCATAGTTCTCGAAATGAGATTTCTAATGGCATGTGGAAGTCCTAAAATGGACTTCTGGATCAGAATATATGGCCAGTTGAAGTTCAGGGGTTTTGTTGCCTTTGAAAGGAAAGAAAGAAGAACATATCCAAGGTTTGGGAGCATGTCACAAATCGTAATAGGAGTTTTCTTAAAGAAGCAGCAGGGGAGGATAGAGAAAACCAGCAACCACCAATCATCGATGTCATATTTCAGAGGCCCAAGGCATAGTGTATAGTGCTTATCGGAGGTTCCAACGATCGCAAATATCAGAGGACCAGCAGCGAAATGATTGGCGGTATCACAAATCAGAAATCGAAGGTTCCGATGATCTATAAAAGTCCATTATAAATAAATTGCAGGTCAGGGAGGGGCCGACAGTGTAAAATGTCGGGGATTTCCTCAAAAAATGTGATAAAGGAATTCAACACAAAACCAAGGGCAGACAAGCCTTTTCTCTTTCGTCAAACTAGACACGTGGCTACATAGGATTAGCTCCGATGAGTGACACATGGAGGCACATGATTTGATCTGATAAAGAAATAGGGTAGCTGACATCATCATGACATGGAGTCACTAATGGTCAATCAACGATTGGCAGATGCAGTGTGTTGTGCATCAAAAGGAAATCTCTAATTGTGAACCTCCAATTGGGGGGATCTGATAAAGGGGCTAGCCTATGGTCACGAGAGAGTGAGGAACCAAGGGTTGAGCGCAGAAGGTGGTCGGCAATCGAAAAAACCTGATATCACATCATTCTAAGTTAAAGCCCTAATTTAGAAATGTCGACTGAGGAGCTTCGATATGTGGGCTAGCACACGATCAAGGACTTCACGAACCAAGGGCAGAGGATACTTTACAAAGGAACAATAGCCTCAGGAGGATTCTAAAGGCCTTATCACCTTAAGGCTAAGCTCCTAGTCATAATCCTCGGTCATATGATAAGAACTGCAATAAGGTGTTAAACCAAAGGGGGACAAGGGACACTAGAGCTTTTTCTTTCGTAATGTTTTAAGAGTAAAAGTCTTGATACAGTGATGCCCTAATAGTATGGTACATGGCTTTGAAGGTGGATGGGTCGATAGCTAAAGCATCGAATGAAGACGTGGAACAATGGAAAATCAATATGGGTTGATCCTATGGAAGCCTCTATAACAAGAAACCAATGACAACAATAGCCACAGTAATTAATTTTACTGCTTCACTTGCATGACTTCAGAGAGTAAATGGAGATACAGGACTAGGAAAGACTTAATGGCTTAGCATGGAGCTCCACTCAGTCATATTGTGAAGGACTGCCAGGACAATCTCTGGTTCTGCTCTGGAACAAGGAAACACAGTTGTTCAGTAACAACTCTAGAGAGTGGAGAACTCAGGCAATTAAGGTGAAAGAGACAAGAACTGCTCGAGTAGCAGGAGAAGAACACCAAGGCAAATACGTGGCCCAATCAAGGGAAATCTCAGAAATTGCGTACAGATACTTCCTCTATCATATTTTTTTTCCTTTTCTTTTTTTTTATTCTCTAATTTCTATATATTTTCATGAAAGGAATCAAATCCTTGGGAATCATTTTTGGCAGTAGGAGATCGTCGTCAAAACAACTAGTCAATGGGACAATGGACCCTTAACTGATATATTTTGTAACTATTAACACAATATTTCCCTCTCCTTATAAAAGGGAGGAAGAAACACTTATCAAAGTTTCAGAATCCTAAATAATAACTACAGGTTATTTTTGAGATTGTATGACTTCAAGATATGCACCTATCCGAATATTAATGAAATGGTGGTGATTCCTCCTTCGAGTACTACAGTATGTTACCTCTCTATTTAAATTCCCATTATTTTCATGTTTCCTCTTTGATTTCATGTAATTGTAGCTGTTAGAATTGTTTCATAAGTTCTTCCATATTCATTTGTATTAACTCATTAATGCTCATGCATGTATGGATCTTTGAGATTATATCTTTAAAATTGTGCTCCACGAATCATCGCACCCATTCCTTCTTCATCCATTATGTCTATCTTTAACTCAGATAAGTGTAGAATTATTGATGTTTCAAGCTCTATATGATCAGTTATTCTATCTCATTATCTTCTTACATTGCTCTTTTAAAGTTGATTCAACTATATGACCTCGAACTACTTGGCCTCCGCTAATTTATACATATATTTTTGTGCATTGTATATGTGAAGGAGTACCAAGAGATACACAGATTATGTCTTTAGATGAATGAACCAACCCATGTTGTTTATTGTATATATGTATATATGTGTGTAAAATGTATGTGATGTCTCCAGGTTCCTGAGAATCATATGGGACACATAAATTCTAGATGTTTTGGGCACTAGTTTTGTAAGCAATGTGAGGTTATCTCTGGAAGTGGCAACATCTTTTGGCACCATTGTTAGGGATCGAATTAAAGGATTTTTTCCTTAGGATACGACAATTCAAGCACTCTTTATGTAGGTGAGAAAAGACGTTCTGATTGCATCCCCATCACCTTGGCGACTCCACATTTCTCATTATCATCTATCATCATGTCTTTTAGAAAGCCTCATGCTCACTCAGATACCTCTCAACAGAAAACCCCATCTGTATCTGACCCAAAGAAGTTAATTTTCAGGATAGTCTCGAAGGAGAAAACTCCTACTACCAATGCTAATATCTCATCATTCTTTGAAGCTTCCTCATCCATCTCCCAACACGTTGTCATTCACTTCTTATATTTTACTCCTAAGGTCCTTACATACCCTGCTCTCATTCTAGCTACTCCAACCACTGTGGTTTTGGCCAAAGTTTCTTTGAAAAATATCAATCCCCCTCCATTAATCTAGATGTTTGTTCTGGGTTTCTTATTCAATAAATATGCCCCTCTTGATTTACCTCAACCCCTAACTGCTATGCCCCAGGACTACCTAAAGCTTTTTCCTATGTTCAATGGGGGAGATGAAAACACTACACAGAGACACAATGAAACCTTTTGTGCTTTTCCTGAGAATCTAAATGTTTAACAACTAGATGTTATCCTGAGACTCTGTGTGTGATCACTTGATGGAGGATCTAGAAAATGGTTTAAAAACCTACCTAATGCATCCTTCACCACCTCGGAAGAAATCAAAAAATATTTCGCACAAAAATCGGGTGAAAAGAGAGATCATGAGTATGTCCTCACAGAGTTCAATGCTATAAGGAAGAAGCTAGAAGAATATATTTCAGAGTTCGTAAAAAGGTTCATCAAGCAATATAATAACTTGCATGTTGAGATAAAGCCTCCTCATGTTGTTGCTCACATAGTATTTGTTGGAGCCTTTGAATATGAATTTGGTTTTACCATAAGAGAGAGGAAGTCTCGCACTTTGGATCAACTCCAAGTTGATGCTCTTGAGGTAGAAGAAAAATTCACATCGACAAGGAAGCCAAGAGGAAAGAATGAACCTACTGAGAAGAAAAGGGGGAAAGAGGAAACATCCTCCACTGGTCAAGCTAAAGAATTACCAGATATGAAGTGGGAGGAAATGGATAAGCTGATTAAGAGTTTATCGCATAAGGTGGTGAAGCTTGAGCTTGAGAAGAAGAGTCTCCTAAAGCAGAATGCTGAAGGTAAAAACAGAGGTTATCACCTGCAGTATAGAAGACCACCATTTCAGATACTTCAAAGGGAAAGAAAATATTAACTCGATCAGATCCATCCTCCTCTATATTTAGAAGATGATCCTGACGAATAACCATTGGATACGCATTAGATGCAAGGAAACTTGTATTCCTCCTTCTCTGAAGGAGAACAGGAAAACATGGTTCACCAAGGGATATGTCATGATAGAGAAGCAGTAATAAATGAGGAGGACATAGGCAATTATTGTAAACAGTTTGCGGATTTCATGCAAGCACAGGTACATCAAAGGTATGAACTAAGATATTCAAGAAAGAGGTCGAGGGAACATGAACAAGAAGAGGGAACTACTCCCCAGTATATTCCCCCAATGCCAAATAAAGGGAAAGGGAAGTTGAATATTGACTCTTCCAAGGTAAAAGTATCCTTAAATAAGGAATCCAATAGCTTTGAGGAACATGAATCATTACCTTTTCAAGTTCCTTCTGAAGATTGAATATGGATTGACCTTTCTCTATGCCTCCTAGCTCTATGTCTCTTTCCTTATCACCGATAGTTTTCATCAGAGTAGGTACCTAAGCCCAAGTCTCTCAGTTCAGGCTTCCATCCACCTCAGCACCAACCCATGATTGTTTAAAGCTTCAAGAAGAAATACCAATGGTTTTACTTGGGCCTCATGTTGAAGAACTTGATCCTTCCACTGCACCCTTCTATGTGACCCTGGTAATTCATGATCTCTTATTGCATAACTGTATGTTGGACTCTGAAGCCTCGCATAACCTCATGCCATTAGCTTTGATGGAACAACTTAGCTTACAAATCACTAGAACCTATAGGGACCTATACTCCTTTACTCTAACAGGGTCAAATTCTTAGGAATGATAATAGATTTGGTGGTGAACCCGACTCAAATCCCTGTGAAGAGCATAGTGATGGACATAATAGTGGAAGATATTCCTCCTCAATTCGGCATGCTCCTATCTAGTTCTTGGGGTTCCTAGGTGAGGGGTTCTATTAAATTATATCTAACTTATGCCACTATTCCCATTTTTGGAGGAAAAGAAATGAGGTTGTACAAAGAGTCCATATTCGTAAGAAATGTGACCCTCTTTGAAGGTTCTAATAATTATCTTATGTATGGAAAAGAAAGTGACCTCTTATGCCTGTTGCTAGAAGACGATGAGACCATTTCAGAAGAAACGCAAGTACATATAATGATGTAGTTAGATGACCAACACAAAGATAAAGCCAAAGTATCTAAATTATACTTTGATGGAGTGAATTCCAAAGAGGGGAACGAAGCAGGGCTATTGTTGGCATCTCATGAGGGTATCTTGATACCTCTCTCATTCAAAATGGAGTTCGAGGCAATCAAGAATGTTGCAAAGTATGAATCATTTCTTCTTAGGCTGCAAACATCAAGGAATATGAATATTGAATGCTTAATTGTGCTTGGAGACTCCGATCTAATTGTAAAGAAGATCAAAAGTCAGTGGTAGGAAAAACACCCCAGATTGAAGACTTACCAGAATGAAGTATGTGATCTAATTGATAACTTATTCCTAGCCTTTAACATCCAATTTCTGCCCAGGAAAGGAAACAAAATGGTTGATTCCCTTGTTGTAGCAGCAAGAAATTTCAAACCTCCTCAAAATCCACTCCTCAGGTATGAGGTGGAGTTCAAATACAAACCCTCCATACCTGATAATGTCAAGCACTGGAAAGTATTTGAGGACGATGAGCAGATCACATGATTTGTAGAAGTAGTTGGGGAGTTCACTAGCTCAACTATTGATCAAGGAGAGGAAAAAGAGGTAGATCAAGAACCAACTTTGTGGGAAGGCACAATGGCTGGACAGAAAATTATACAACTGAAAGGGAATACTATTCCTTGTGGACTAGTTCCACTAGAAAGATTATTTAACAATAATGATGTAGCCTCCAAACCAGTGGCTCTGGAGATGGACCAACAAGTAGAATATTGCAATATTGGCTCAAAAGATGAACCCTAGATGGTCAGACTGTAAAAAGTAATCCCCTCACAATATAAACAAAGGTATTTAAATCTCGTCAAAATGTATAAGGATGTTTTTTCTTGGTCTTATGAGGATTTAAAAACATTTGATACTAACATCATACAGCATAATATTCCTTTAAAGAGTGGAATAAAACCATGCAAGCAGAAGCTCAGGTGGATTAATCCACTCTTACTCCCCTGTATTGAAAAAGAAGTGAGGAAACTTCTATAGGATAAAATCATAGTTCCTCTAAGGTACTGAGAGTCGGTGGCCAACTTAGTCCCAGTCTGGAAAAATAATGGAGAAATAAGGTTATATGTAGATTTTCAAAACCTTAATAGGGAATCGTTGAAAGACAACTACCTATTGCTTAAGATGGATTACATATTGCAAAAGGTGGCTGGATGAGTTAGAATTTACATTATGATCAGGTTCTCTCGTTGCAACCAAGTGGAAGTCCACCCTGATGATCATAAGAAGACTACTTTCACCACCCCTTGCGGAACTTTCATGTATTCTCACATGCCATTCGGTCTTATTATTGGAGGGGCCACATTTCAAAGAGTTATGGATATAGCTTTTGTAGGGGAGAAAGACAAGTTCGTAGTGGTATATCTAGACGATATTACAGTCTTCTCCAATACACATGAATAATACATCCTCCACTTGAAGCTTACCTTTGAGGAATGCAGGAGGTATGGACTATCTCTAAATCCCAAGAAATCTCAGTTTTCCCTGAGTGAGGGGGAGTTACTGGGACACATTTTAGCACAAAAGGGAGTGAATATTGATCTTAAGCGAGTTGAAGCTATCAGTCACATTCCTCTACCCATAAATAAGAAGGAGGTCCAAGGTTTTTTTGGGTAGAATCAATTTATTGAGAAGGTTCATACCCAACTATGCAGAAATAGTGAAGGGTATTACAGATATGCTAAAAAAGGAAAATGAAGTCAAATGGAGCCTTACCTCTCGTGGTTCTTTTACTATAATTAAAGATGCTTTAGCTGAAGCACCGATACTAGTCATCCATGACTACTCCACACCTCTTTATATATTTTCTTTTTCTTCTCCACATACTATTGTTGCAGTTCTGCTATAGAAGAATAAATATGGTTATGAGCAGCCCATCACCTTCTTCAGCCAAGTCTTGAGAGATTCTGAGCTGAAATATAACATCTTGGAGAAACAAGCCTAAGCACTAGTCAAATATTTGAAGGCATTTCGAGTGTATGTACTATAGTCAGGAATCACAACATTTGTCCCAACGACAGCAGTCAAGGACATCCTTGTGCAAGGAGACATTGAAGGAGAAAGGGGTAGGTGGATAACAAATATATAGGAATATGAGTTAGACATAAAGCCTAATAAGCTCATAAAAGTCCAGGGGTTGGCCAAGATTTTATGAGATGAGAATCTAATTGCCAAGCGTTGGGAATAAACCTAATAGTAGAGGAAGGTAGAACAGAATTTTAGTATAATGGGAGTAAAGCATCAAAGAAAAATATTTGTGATAAATATGATGGATTACCCTAGTAGAATATCATCCATTATCTCTTATTCATGAGGTGCCCAATATGGTTGGATAAATCTAAATACATGACTTTGAGACTGCAAGCTCAAAAGTATATCATATCCAATCGTCAACTCTATTGCAAGGACCCGGTGGGAGTTTTTTTGTTATGTTTGGCAGCAGGAGATACTCATAAAGTGATTGAAGACCTTCATGGAGGAGTTTATGGAGGTCATTACAGCTAAAATACCACAGATCACTAAATCCTCAAAGTAGGATTCTACTAGGCTACACTATTTGGAAATGTTAATTCCCAAGTCAGGTCATGTCAGAAGTGCCAAGTCTTTGCTGAGAGACAAAAACTTTCTCCTCTCCCCTTGATTCTAGTGCATGTGGAAGAAACCTTCAGACGGTGGGGACTATATTTCATAGGAGAGATAAACCCACCTTCCAATGGCCAACATAATTGGATATTAATGGCCACGGGCTATTTCACCAAGTGAGTAGAGGCCATCCCAGCCAGAAACTCTATTGACTTAGTGGTAATTAATTTATGATTTATGGAGGAAAACATATTATCGCATATTGGCTACCCTACTAAAATCATCTTTGACAATTCTCAAGTCTTCAAATCTACAAAATTCACTAGCTTCTGTTAGAAATTCAATATCATCATCGAGCACTCCACTACCTACTATCCTCAAGGTAACGACTTAGCCAAGTCCTCAAACGAAATTGTGGTGAGAGTGCTAAAGAATACCATCATTGAGAATCAGAGGAACTAGGACACCCAATTGAAGTTTTCCTTTTGGGTTAACCGAGTGACTCCTAAACAACCCATTGGAAAATCACCTTTTGAGCTAGTGTATGGAAAGGTTGCAATCTTCCCAATCCAATTGGCAATGCGAGTGGAAAAGTTATTGTAGGAAGCTGAGGAAGAGCCAAGTTCTTTGATGATCCTCATCATTGGGTAATTATATGGGCCTTAATTCACCTCCTAGCTTAGTCGAACCAACTATTCTCACAACTTATTGCATACTTTTGATTATATTTTGTTTATGAGATGAGTTAGAGATGAATATTTTTCTTTGTGGTCTAATACACATTTAATGCGGGATTAAAGGATAAAAGCAAGGAATTTTGGCAAAGACCTTGGGCAAAACTCAAATGGGACAAGGGATAGGAATTATAGGAGTAAATCCTCCTCATTTACTACCCCTCCATTCGAATATTCCTCCATTAGCTCAGAATGCAAATAGCTAAATCATGAGGACTAGAAGGCAACCAAGCAAGTGAAAGTCAAAGCACCAGTTTATCTCGAGTTTGGGATCTGAGCCTCCCTAATTTTAAGGAAGTAGTTGGAGACTTCAAATGTATAAGTAGAGTGGGCTAGGACCTCAGTAGGATTCATACTTTTTATTGTAAAACTCTACTCTATTTTTGAGTTGTAAGACATGTGATAGCTTTTGATGTAATCCATGGTTTTGATAATAAGAATGAGTTTTTTTTGAGCCAGCACTAAGTTAACTCAGAGGGCTGAAGCTCTTAGGTTAGGGCCCAACCCTAGCAACCATGGCTCCTCTTTATTGTACATGTATGCTAACATAGGTTCATGGTTTAATTGTTCATTTGCTTAAGTAGCGACATTTCCATTACAACAGTGTAGAGTAGATTGGTTGTGTTTTAGCTTGCTTCCATTTGTGCCTTCTTTCAATTAGCAGGTTAGCAAGGAGAAAAATATCCCCATAATGTTGTCATCAGGTGTCTAGGCCTCACCTCCTCCCTTTGGGACCATGGCTTGAGGAAGAGACCCTTGAGAAACCCCAAAAACATAGATTTCTAGTTCTTGCATGAGCTTTGGAGCTTCTTGTCTTGATTCGGTACTTGGTTCATTTCATTGTCATCTTTTCCCATCACTCTCTTTCTGTAATAATATCTCACTCATATTCTCATTTCCTTCATCACTTTCTTCATGCATAATATATGCAGAAGCTAATAAATCATGCCTTAATCAGATTATACCCATGGATTTCCTTACCGTTCGATCCTTAACAAACCTGACCAATCAATATTAATGCATATCGCATAGTGGACGTATTCATTTCAATGTTTTAATTTAGGTGCTCAAAATCTCCACTGTCGACCTATCTCACTTGATCCAATGGCTATCGCGTCACCCACTTACCAACTAGCTTGGTTGATCTCCACCATTGATCAATCCTGCATGATCCAACGGTTATCACACAATATTGTGTGAATTCTTGCACGACCGATATTTGATCGAGAGTGCACGAGAAAAGTGGATTTCCTGTGCTACGTGTCACTCACTTAGGCTAATTGCATGAAATTTAGGAATACCGCTTATAGCTCTTAGGGCACATGAGATACTACTTACCACCTATATTCATTTCAACATTTGACTTTAGGCACTCCAAATCTCCACTGTCTATCTGTTTCTCTTGATCCAACAGCTATCGCTTCACCTGCTTGCCAAATAGCTTGGTCGATCTCCATCGTTGATCAATCCCGCATGATCCAACGGCTATCACGCAATCTCGTGTGAAGTCTTGCACGACCAAGAGCGCACGAGAAAAGTGGTTTTCCCCTGCTACGTGTCGCCCACTTAGGGTAATCGTGTGAAATTTAGGGTTTCCACTTTCAGCTTTTAGGGTACACGAGATACTGCTTACCACCTATGAAGACGGCTCCATCATTTTGCATGTTTTCCACCCTTCTATCGACACGTGACTTGATGTGATCCATCCATATATTAACGTAATCTCCTACGATAAGATATTCGTCACCCATCTTCTATTAATCATGTTCATTGATCCAACTGATCCAACGGTTCCTCTGCATTGCTACTTCATTACGTCTTCCTTTCACTAATTTCAATCTTCGATTGCTCTTCCGCTTGACTCCTTCCCAAACTTTGTTATGTGTATTATTTAAATGTTGCCACTCTTGAGCTTTGATTTGGATATTCAATCAAACTCCAACACTGTCTGATCATCGTAATACTCATCTGAGCACTCTCCTCTCTTAGATTCTCTTTGAATTCCCTACACACTTATGTTATGTAGAATTAATCTAATCCACACACAGTTCATAATCCAATTACTCAATACACGCCACACAAACTCAGAAATAGTACTTCTGTATTAATAAATAAATATTTACACAAAAAATACCAAAAAAAGTGAAAACAAATTTAGTTTATTTTCCTTGTTTACACAGTAGTTTGGTTTTATGCTCTTTACTTCTATAACTTACATAGCAGCATTAGGTTAGTGTTGATTTAGAAATTATGCTTAGCATAGTTATTTAAATGGTTAATTAGGATATGGTGTGATTTAGCATTACATGTTGTTTTCTTCATTACTGCAGTAGAGTAGCTCTCTTAGAATAGATTTTCTCTTCTTCCATCAAAGAATCGAGCTTCTTTTGAATCTATAGAAGTCTGGCTTGGAACCCCTAGGGTCTCTCGCTAGAGGAACAGTGACAACAGGTAGGACCTTCACTTTTACTTGTGCATATGGCACTATCATCTCCAAGTTTGTACAAACCCTGGGTTGATAAGAAAAGTTGGTAGCCCAGGAGTTCCAGCATCCTTGCTGCAATACTAGAACTCATCATGCTTTGACATGAAGGATAAACCAACTGGTCAAACATCATGAAAACAGAGAACAGGTGGGGGATAAATTGGAAAATTACCAACACAAGATTAAATCCTTGTTTGACAAGAAGGCCAAAGATCAACCTCTTCAACGAGAAGATTTAGTTCTCTAATGGGACGTCCGACGGGAATAAAAAGGAAAACACGGAAAATTTGGTCCACTTTGGTTCAGCCCCTTCAAAATTTTAGAAGAGAAAGGAAATAATGTGTACCTTCTCAAAAAGCTGGATGGTGAATCGTTGGAGTTGCCAGTAAACGGTCAATTCCTCAAACTCTATTTCCATAATTAAAGGAACCTGTACTACACTCATTGTAAATATTGTTGTGTGTATTGTAATTATCATATGAACTTTCTAGTTTTCTATTGAAAATTCTACTTTCACAAAATTATCATTTTTTTAGAAAATACTACATGCCCAAAAAGATAAATTCACAAACTATAGGTTCTCAACACCTTGCTAGCAAGGCACTGTGGTGAAGTAAAATTATAAGGCCGACACAAACAATTCCTCTAGCTCGATAGTAGGTCTAGCCACTAACAAGACATTCTATGGAATATTTCCTTAAGTTAGAACCAATTAAGAGGGCCTACCTCTTAGTACACTCATCCCGTTTAGTGATGACCTTTCTTGCTCACTCCAGCTATTTCCTTTTTCCTTCTCTGAACACCTGAAACAAGTAAACAATAGCAAACAACAACCATGATAATAGACAAATTGTAATTCAACCTACTTAAAAAGTCAGGAAACATTAAGCCATAAACATGTGAGATGACACATTATGTAGGAAATCAATCGATAGTTTCATATATATTGAATAAAGAAGATAGTACAACCATTGTCTTGATTTTTTTGTTCTCCTCCGACAAAACCAGGTTCCAACACCCTTCCATTAGCATTCCGTGGTGACCTCGACAATGATAGTTTTATGGCTCTTCCCTTTAGGCTTCACACTAAACCAAATTCAAACTTCTCCCTCACACACAACTAGAGAACTAAAACTATGAATAGCTTGATGTTTACTCCAAAGTTAATTAGCACTAGCACACCAACATTAACACTAGCTTGTGCTTGGGAAAAAGGGAGGTTTATATAGCATGAATGGATGGGAGATGGTTCCTCTACTCATGGGATAAAGTCTTATATCTTGACGTAGTTCTATCCTTATAGGGGAAAGGAGCCCAGACCGACATTCTCGACTCCATCCAGCTCAACCATTTACCAAACTTCTGTTACGAAGCTTCTAGAGTTGGAAGCTTTGGCTCCTTATTTAAAAAACTTGCCAAAAGAGGATCAGGGTGACTAGAACAAAGATCATTCGCTCTAGTCGTTGCTAGGGACAGTGTTAATCCCTGCATATTGGTGCGAGGAGGAAAAGGATCATTAGCGTTGGTCTTGTAAACTAGGAAAAACAAAAGATTTTTGGGAAATGGTGCAAAAGGGGATTGTTTTGCTCATGAAGAGGGACACAATGGGAGTTTCTTCAAGAAAGGAAAGCATGTAAGGTTCACTGTAGAGGTCCTCTGGGATCAAGAAACGGGGAATACAGGGACAGTGACAAAATTTTGTGTAACAGATGCCCCCTAAAGTGTGAAGGATGAACTAAAATGAGGGATGAAATGCTTTATGAATCAGTGCAGGGAAACAGACCCTGTCATCAGAAAATCTGCAAGAAAGTACATATACATATACATAACTAAAAACTTTATCAAATGATACATGAATCATGGTATGGACGTAACCATCTAGAGAATGATCATGTAAATGGATCCAAGCATGGGCGCAACCTTTTTATAAAGAGGATCATATCGAAAACAAGGTATGGTCACAGCCATCCAATAATGAGAAGGATCACATATGATAACTCATGGTATGGTCACAACCATCCATTTGAGAGAGACATGTATATTAACACAGTCATGTCACACCGCTTTGCAACCTGGACTTTTGTGATATGAGCCTAGGGTCTTGCACTCTAGCATGACCTAATCAAAGTACAAATTCTAACATGTGAATAGATGTGTTGACGTCGAACATGCTAGAAAATCGCTTTATTACCAACCAATGATGTAAACTTTTAACAAGCTTGAGAGAAACCACCAATAATGACAATGGTCCTCAAGGTACTATCATCACAATTCATGGAATGTGAATAGAGGAAATGAAGACAAACACCCATGAAATCACCCGATTGAAAGCCAATGATGTGAATTTGTCATCGAGTGCGAAGAACTTGCCATTATGGCATGCAAGCTCTAAGGCACTGGAAGGGAGTCTCTCGGTCAACTTCCTAGATAATGAGCTAAAGTTGACAGGAAGTGACCATGTCGAAGGAGGGCCATAATGTATCCCACATCATCGACAGGAGATAAAGGGATGCAAAATGATTTTGGATGATACATAGAATCAGGGTAAGTGTAACTACAAAAGGATAACTCTTGAACATATTGGTGACACAACTGGAAGTTTGGAAGCTTTTGGATCCATAGGATCGGTGGTCATAATGACATGGCAGAGATCAAATGGAAGGAAAAAATAAATGGCCCAACCTAGGAAGGTCAATGACAAAAAAGTAGGATGTCCCAACCCGAAACGAAGTAGAAAGTGTCATGTTCAAGAGTGAGCTGTCGACACAACTGATTGAATTTCCAAATTTTTCCCCCACCATTTCTGGAAGGTACCCCAATTAGTTTTTAATTGCAATATTGAAGGGAATAGCATATGCTTGCACTGTAAGTTCATCCTTTGGACGAATCCAACCTAATAATTTTAACGAGCCTTAGGAAGGAGAATCTCACGTTCATCATGGTGACGAATTTGATGTCATTTAATATTTTAATGAGTCAAACAAAGGTGTAACTCGGTATCTTTTTCATGTTTAGAGAGTTTGAAAAAGATACGGAAAACAAAACTCTGCATGGTCCCTTTTCGTACATTTGTGTCTCTCGAGCCCAAAAAGGTAGAAAACAATACTTGAGAGAACCGCTTGACCATTTCAGTCAAGAAGTACCTTTTTTGTAAGTAGTGCATCTCAGCCTGAAAAAGGGGTAAATGTATGCTGGGTGCATGATGTTTTGCATCTATTAACGAGTTCAAAACGACATGGGATCAGCTATCTTTTCATGTTTAAAGGGTCATAAAAGAGCTTGAAAGTAGATCCCCCATTTGATTCCCTTTTACGAATCAAAAGGGAAAAATACTCAGAAATCTTTTCATTTTCTTTTTACGAGTCGAGAAAAGAGTTGAAACATGACTCGACATCATCATCGAACATCCATCACCTGTCACTGCGCAAAAAGGGTAAAGTGAATTATCCAATTCTTGACTAAAAATAGGTCAAAATATTTACAAAACCTAATATTTCATGAAAAAATGAATAAAAGGAGGAAAAGTAAATATTTTTTACCATTTACCATTTTACCTTGCTGTGAAAAAATTTGCACCCACTTTTGCCATAATTGTTCTGAAGTAGATTGTGGGAGATCCGGGAGGTCATTCGTCGAGCCGCTAGTTGCAAGTAAGAGCCAAGTCCCTAAGCTCCATTTCCATACTTTTTATTCTTACTTTCATCCATTTTTTCGATTTTGGAAGCAGGTTTTGTCAAAAAAAAATCACCCTCGATTGCCGTGAGTTCCAGGCATGGAATCACGTCAACCGAGGGTAATTAAAATGATCAATCGCTTTGTCAGCACAATTGTTTTTAAAACAAGCATGTAGGCATTGTTAACAAGGAAAAAATCATTTACCTCTTAAAACCACCGTTCGAATCCAAATTTTACTGGCCAAAAATGATTATTGACTTGAATACATGGTTTTTACAAGAAAGAATCATTGAAAATGGTAGACTGGAAAGAATGTGACATGAAGATGTAGACACTCAAGCACTGAATGAATCAAATTCCCTGAACACTTTGAGGAATTGTGGGCTCCTCAAATTCTTTCTCACACCAGGGATGTGGGCTCAACCTGAGCTGCTTTGATACCTTATTAGTATTTGGGACATAAATTGGGAAATATTCATCATTGGTGACCAGGAGCTGGAGTTAGAAACTTCAAACATATATTTCATCATAGGACTATCCCAGAGAGGGGAACTAGTCAACCTATATGGGTCACGACCAATTGAGGCAAGCATATCCATGCTACTTGCCGAACATTGCCCTAAAGCCCTCAAATCCAAGAGTGGCAAGATTGAGATTGCCATAGTGCAAGATCTAACATTGGGAGTGCTACTGTTGACTATCAACAAAGTGGTAGGGTCCCAAGCAGTGCACGAGACTAACAAGTCAAAATTTCTATATGCCATCGACTGTATAGCACCAACAATCTTTAATTGGGTAGAAGGCATGAAGATCAACATAAAGTAGCAACTGACAAAAGCTAAGGCAGGGAATCTGAAGCAACTTTTCTTCGGATCCATACTAGTGACCTTTTTCTTGGAATGGGTGTTGTTGTTCCAATACCAGTTGACTAAGGTGGATTCTTCGATGCCACGAGACCAATGGATAGCCCGTTGGAGTCATTTTATGCCTAGGATCACTAGGGGCCATCATATGTCTTACAGCCCCACCTTATTTTCATAGCCACGATGACAACTGATCATCATGGAGGATTGGCCATACAGTGGTACTAACTTCCATGAAGATCCAAACATGCCATTGCCAGATGGGGAGGAGTTCGACGACAAAGGTAAAAAATCAAATTTTAATTTTGTGATGATTTTTTTTAGTTGTTTTTGGTATATATGCATTTATAAAATTTTGTTTTGTCAATGTAGATGTTGGACCAAAGCGTCCTGCCAAGATTTCCCCAATAGCCAGGCATGTCGCCCACCACTTCGATGTCACTCCTTACTAGGACGGGAGTGACAATGAGGATGAGATCGCAAGGAACCTTTAGGGGTTGACTCATGGTATCCCAGAGTATGCTCGAATGGGAGACATCCCTCGCCAGTACCAGAGATACGTGGTGGGAGTATTGGACCAGATTCGCCGACTTCTGACTCGTGTTGCATGAGCAGTTTCATGCTACCACGATCACCATGCTGATTAGTTCCTAGGTCCAGCATTTTACATTTTTTAGGCCTACGTGCCATGGATATATGAGGCCTGTGAGCCGTTGATGTTCTTAGAACACACATAT
>APFE031466062.1:86683-120300 GCA_000404065.3 Pinus taeda | reverse complement strand
AACCAAAACTTTGTTCACATAATCAACTTGACCACTGGAGTGAGGGTAATACGGGGTTGAGCCATCATGGAGAAAACCCAACGTAGAGGTTAGCTCGACCATCATTTAATCTTGGAAATGGGAGCCATGGTCTATGACAATGGCTTGAGGTACACCAAACCTGGAAATAACAAGATTGAAAAGAAATTAAGTCGTTGTTTTACCATTTACAAAGTATGTAAGCATTACTTCAACCCATTTGGTTGAATAATCCATAGTAACGATAATATAACCATGCGCCCCAGTTGAATGAAGGTTACATGTCATATAGTCAATCCCCCGTTTGGAAAAAGGACCAACAGTAATGATGGGGTGTAGGTGAGCAGGTGGCGCAAGCACCTTGCATTGGTAAATTTGGCATTTATGGCACTTACGAACAATAAGGATGCAATCCTTGAAAATGGATAGCCAAAAATAACTAGCACGAAGGATTTTTTGAGTGGTAGCATAGCCAAACATATGACTACCACATGCCCCAGAATGGTAGTCATTGAGAACTCTCTTAGACTCCTCGAGAGTAAGGCATCGACAAAGAACTGAATCGACACTGACATGGTATAAAGTATCACCAATAATATAGTAGGGTTGGGAGTGATGCCTAATCCATCGGCGATCATCCTTAATCAACGCGGACTGGAACATGGACATCTGGAGAAACACAATGATATCACCGTACAATGGGTCAAGGTTGCTGATCAGGAAAAGAGTCTCGTCCGGGAGCTATTCATCTACACCAGTGGGGAGAGATGTAGAAGGAAGGGAACAAATCAACTCGGTTAAAGCTAGTGACTTCTTAGATTTGGCAGTGGTAAATCCCAAATCAAATTCTTACAGGATGATGATCCATTTAGAATACTCGCCCCGCAGTAACTAACGAGTCAGGATGTAGGTCATGGGGTTGCATTCAGAAATCATAGTAGTAGTGCATAAGAGAATGTAGTGCCGAAAGCATTGAACAACTTGTATGGCAGCCAAATCCAGCTTCTCGACATGGGCATAACGCGTTTCGGTGTCGAGGAGATTACAACTAAGGTAGTAGATAACATGTGCACTGTCTTCATCATCATCTTGTACCAATACCATAGCAATGGCTCTAGGGGTTGCAGCTAGGTATACGAAGTAATTGCAATGATAATCTATGGGATGTAGAAAAGGAGAATTTACGAGGATAGCCTTGACATCGTCAATGTTGGATTGTGTTATATTCTTTCCTTGACTAGCCCACATAGTTAACCAGGGTGATTAGAGGGGGGTGGAGCCCCCCTTCATTGCGGCGATTGTGTAGCCGGGGGGAGGGAGTCACAGGGAGTTTGAGGTGTACCAATAACCCCACTTAAATTTTGGTTTTGGACCCTATGTTAGGTTGGGCAGAACCACCTATGGTTTTGTGCATGATTTTCACACATGTTTTTTGGACGTGATGGTTTTCTGTCCATGGTATTGGGCGCGATGTTTTTTGATCCATGGTATTCGATGCTTCGGCATGTATAAATATGTATTATAACATTGAAAGGAACATAATGAAAAATCATGTTGGTAGTCTAGGTTTTGGGATCCAGGGGAAATCTCTGTGTATATGTGTTTTATGTGTTATGCTCTCGCATTGCTTATTTTATGTGTTTTAGAATTAATATGCAGGTAATTTCTGTACGGGGTTAAAACCTACAATCAAAACACTTTTGGGCAACCTCATCCCAGACAAAGGGCGTTCCTTGTTTGAGAAACCAGGTAAATCCTGAAGCTAGCCGAGCATAATTAGGTATGAAATGGCGAAGGAAATTTTCCTTTCCTTGCAGACTCTGGAGTTAGTGCAATGAAGATGGAGGGGATAAATTTACAATGGCCTTGACTTTAATTAGAACAAGGTGAATACCATCCTTGGAAATGATAAAGCTGAGGAGTCATCTAGATTCTATGCATAAAACACATTTATGCGGGTTTAACCGAATGTTGTAGTGTCTAGAATGAAGAAAAATCTGTCAAAGATGGTCAGGGTGATCTTGGCACTTACGAGAATGAGTGGGAAGTTCATCCAACTAAGGTTGAACGATGTTGCGAATATCATTAAATGCATAGGACACCGCCCGCTGAAATGTAGCCGTAGCATTTTTTAGGCCGAAAGAGATTTTTTATACATGAAAGTACCCCATGGATAGGTAAAAGTTGTCTTTTCTTGATGAGTCAGTGCAATGTTAATTTGGTTGTAACAAGAAAACCTGTCCATAAAGGAAAATAATTTTCTCCCACTACATTCATCAATGATCTGATCAATGAAGGGAGTATGGTATTTATCCTTAGGACAGACACAATTGAGACCACGGTAATCAATGCAAATGTAGATCGTGCCTTGTTTCTTTGTCACTGGGACAATATTCGACACCCAATCTGTAAGAGGGATCAAATAGATGAATCTAGCTTTGAGAAGTTTTTCAACTTCACCCTTGATAGTGACGGCTTTCCTAGGGTGCACTAGGTGGAGCCGTTGGCAAATGGGCTTCGCATGAGGATAAGTTGGGATTTTCTACACAATGATGCTAGGATCAATGCTAAGCATTTATTCATATGACCATGCAAACACATCATGAAATTCTTGGAACAGATGAGTATAGCTCTTGATCTCATTCAGAAAACAGGTTATCCTGATATGGACATGTTCAATGATACCAGGCTTGATAGAAATATCAATTGGCATCATTTGGGTAATATTACCCAAATTTCCTTCCGGCCAGACTTCATGAGTTATGATCAGTGCTGGAAGTGGGAGGGAAGGAAACTGAGAAGAGAACTCCTCAAGACTAGTAGACATGAACTTCGAGTGAGGCACGAAGGAGGAATGATGATGAGTATCATTCCAAAGAGGTTCCTCGAGAGACATTACTTCCATACTTTTGTAAGAAAGAAAATTCTTAGCTAAGGGATTAGGAGATTCTAAAGCACCAAGCCATGGGGATTGAGAATACATATGGAGAGAAGTCCTCAAAACAGGAGAATCAGAGGATATAGAACTTGAAGCTGAAACAATCTCCACGTAATTGATTTCGGTAGGACTAAGTGGCATAACCTCACCCTAGGGATCAACAAGATCTGGCGAAGGTATGACCCAAGGATCAAATTTGACCGAGATCATGTTGACAGAGGAAACATGAGGAGGTGGGAGTGTGAAAATTCCCATCAAGGAAAAATCATTAAAAATACCTTCCCCCACACTTTCATAAGGACAACCAGTGTGGTTGACATATCGAACATTGTCGTCCAAGGAGGAATAGGAAAATAAGGACAGATGGTCGACAGTGCCAATCTTCCCTTGATGGGAAAAACGAATTATGTGGAATAGGGAGGAGGCTACAACATGCATGGCATAGGTCTAGCTCCGTCCGAGTAGATGATTATAATTGAGATTAGCGTCAAAAATATCTACCTCGACTTGTACTGTCTTGCCCTCCAAAGTAATGGTAAAGTTAGGTAAGACACCAAAGGGTCGCGAATTGCACCCGTTGAAAGCTTCCAAAATGTTCAGGGATTGGTTCAAAGTAGGATAACCAATTTCCTTCCAGCAGGCGATTGATATGATGCAGGTAGAAGCACCTTCATAAATGAAAGTCATGTGAACGGTTTTCTCATTGATGATTACTTGAATGAGAAAGGAAATTTGATTAGGGAGGCATTGAACATGGTTATCTATATCAAAACATATCAAATTGGAATTGGTAGGATCAATACCCCCAATAGTTGACATCAAGGATTTCCGCGGAGACAGATGGCTTTGGAGTACCTCGAGAGCCGACATAGCTAATGGTGCCTGAGCCAAATCCTCAACAATATTATAGTGCTGAGTAGCACGAGCATTGGGATTGTACGAGAATTTCCTTAGCACACCTTGAGAGGGTGGTCGAATAGCAGAATCTAGGTTAGAGCACTCAATATGAAGAGGGCTAGAACTCGAGGTAGAGGAAGAAGGGGTGACCTCTTTCTCTTTCCTGACTATCAGAGCAGGAATTTGGTAATCTTTTGATCTAGTAGCCACATTAATAAGTGTACTCATCATGAACACTTGAGATCCTAAGGAAGTATATGATTGAGGTTGGTCTACCATTTGAGTTTGCTGAGATGGAAACGGCTCTTTTAGGACATCTAGGGTCCCCTTGAGAAAACGAATAACTTTCGACCATTAGGGACAATCCTTGCTGTAGTGATCCTCCTCCCAAATGAGGCATGGATACTTAGGCTTCCATTGTGAACAATCACCAGTAGAAGACTTAGGAGGAGCCTGTTTTGGGGCATCGGCTTCACCCTTGCCTTTGCCTTTCTTCTTACCTTTCTAGGATTTGTCCGCTGTGGTAGACTAGACAACGTGGAACTCTGAGGTTTCACCAGGGCTAGATGGATTCTAGGAGGAACTATTGGAAGTAGTGTTTGAGACCAACTTCTGTTTGGAAGAATATTTAGGAGGGGTCTAGGACACTGAACCAATTACTCCATCAACAGTAGGTGTAGCCTATGACTTCAATGCTATGGGATCAGATAATGGCTGTGGAGCATCGGGTAATAACTCATACAAAGTGTCAGACTAAGAATAAACAAGATCTAAGTATTGGGCACGAGAAATGGCTTGCTCTTCAGTAACGCATCCAACCATAGCTATATCACGAGCAATTGGAGAGATGAATGACTTAGTAAACCATTCGATGAGAAATTGATCAACAATCTCAAATTTGATTAGGCGACATCTACATCTCCATTCATGGATGTGAATGAAGATGTATGTCGTAGTATCTTTCTTAAGCGATGTGAGAAAATAAGTGTCAATTTCATAGCGAACCAGCAACTGTAAATGCATGAGGAAACCCATGGCTAAATAGTTGAAGTCATGGTAACTACTTCAAGGAAGCTCGATGTACCACTTGACTACAGTGCCTATAAGGGTTCATTGGAAAAGGCGGAGATGAATAGAATCATCAACATAAGAATTCAAAGAGCACCAGAGGTGATATGTCATCACATGGGCTTGAGGATCTTCTTTTGCTTTCCCATCGAACTTAGGACAATCGCTCGAGACCTTGGATGGAACTAGAGGCCAGTATGGCGAATGAAGAATTGGATCATTCGTAAGGTGAGACACATCTGGCAACTCTAGTGTGGCCAAGAATGGGAATTGAGTATTGAAATGCATTGGAGGTCGATAAGCAGGTCCAACCAGAGGAGCCCATCCCTGCTAGTAAGGATTTTGGCCATATGGCTTTTTATTCTACCCCCATTGTAGGTTACCTTGTCCATAGGGAGGATTTTGACCTTGAACACCTTGAAACTGTCTAGTCATAGGTTGCTAATAAGCAACATACAGGTTAAGAGGCTATTGAGCCTGTTGACCTTAGGCATATGGATATTGCACTTGTTGTTCCTGAACATATGGGATTTGAACCTGTTGTCCTTGAACATAAGGATTGTATACTTGTTTCCCTTGGACACAAGGATTATGGACCCGTTTCCCTTGGACAACACGATTCTATACCTCTTGACCTAGGACATTAAGATTTTGGACTTGTTGCTACAGGACTTGACCCTGGCCTTATCCTTGCAAGCATTGATCCTATTGATATGTATATAAGGGTTGTTGCTGCCCAGGTTGGCTCTGCTGCTACAAGGGTTGACCTTGTGGCTGCAAAGGATGCCCCTGTAGCTGCAGAGGCTGGTCCTACAAAGATATAGGTTGGGAGGTTTGCGGAGCATACTACATATGTTGCTGCATGGTTTGATGCAACAATTGTGAGGGTTTCCCCTGCAGTTGTTGCAGTTGACCTTGCTGCGGTATCATCTGCCCTTGATGTTGCGTGGACATCCCTTGCTACAACAAAGGTTTCCCTTGCTGCAACAAAGGTTGCCCTTATTGCTGCATAGGTTTTCCTTGTTGTTGCAACAGTACTTGAATAGTTCTCAGAAAATTTCCAAACTGTATCTAGCCATAGCCACCCTCAAAAGAGGATGGGTCAGGCTGAAGTACTGCCCAAACTGAAGGACGTAAGGTGGATTGACCATTCCTTGAGAACCATATGGAACGTAAGGAGTTTGGTACTGAACCTGAGCCTCATAAGGCTATTGATACTGGAAAATTCTTGATCGAGATGGACGAACAGGATTTTGAACCTGTTGGTACTAGACATTGCTTAATCCAACAAGACCAACAGGGTTTTGGATAAAGCTAGAAGAAGGTTGGTTCATGCCAACCATGTAAGCCAGTGAGCTACTCACATTGGTGGTTCCTGACACCATAAGAACACTCAGATTATGTCCCCTAAGTTGTGGCACAACTTGGCCACTTACTGGAGGGATCGAAGAACTAACAACAATATTCTTTGAGACTATTAGTTGCACCAGATGGGTGACTAGGACGGACGATACAAGAGGGTTTGGAACGGTGGGTTCCATCGGGACTGAGGTAATGGCCTGTTGGGAGGTCAGGTTCGCAATGAACGAACCTATAGTAGGCATGGCACCATACGCCCAAACAGGTTTATGGTAAAGTGATGAGGCACAAGGTGTACCTGAGACCAATTGTTCCAAAGGCACATAATTAGGTGGTAAATCTGATACATGTTGATGGGAATGCTCCCTGTATAGGGGAAACCTTCAGGAGGAAATTAATGTTCTTCCTCCCTGACAGTGTGTGGAGTAGAAACTTTTGATTCATCCAGAGAGGTAACTAAAGCATTGCCTTCGAGTTCCATAGCTGGGAACAAACGATGACAAATGACCGAAGATGTATGGGGGGATAATTCCAAAGGAACACCCAATTGACCGTACGGACTGTATGGATGCTGCAGTGATATCACAATAGGGTTGAACAAAGGATTCAAAGGCTATATAACCAGTCCAAGCTGACCGCCATTAGTCGGTGAACTCTTAGGAGTTTAGCGCGATTGTCTGGATATTTCGGGCCAATACAAGCAGGTGACTCAATATCTGAAGTAGAAGGAGGATGAGATGACAAAGGTTGAATGCTCAAAATGATTCTGAGTTCAACACCTTGGTCCTTGATTGAATATGGTAATTCAGGAAAAGGCTACTCAAACAATCTTTCAGACAAAGGAGAGGAGGAGGAACTAGGTGACCCAGATGGTTCAGCCACAATGACCTTGTCTTAGTTAATAGGAAAAGAGAGATAAACTTAAAGGCTTTAAAATTTTCTTTAGGGAAAACTCGTGATTTGGTCTAGAAAAGACTAACAGGATGTTATAAGATTGTGGGAAATCAATTTTTTAAGACACATAAATAAATTGGTGCTCTTTCATGTTTTAAGAGTTGAGAAAGAAGAAAATATGACTCTATCACTTTCGATTGGAAACGAGCTCGAAATGACAAGAACTCAAATGATATTTTAAGTTTAATGAGTCAAAAAGATCAAATGACTACTCTGGATGATCTAGGTAAAAAGGATTACAAGGAAACTATGAACTGCAGAATACCTCTCGGTGATCCGAGAAGTATGGGTAGGGAATCTCCTCAAATGTTTTGTTCAGTGTATCATGTTTGAAAGGCGGCCAACTCAGCTTCCTATGGATAAAGGATTGCACCCTAAAGGGATCTCCCATTATATAATCGATGGTATGGAGAGCACAAATCCATACTAGCATTGTTTGGTGCTGAACCCAACGACAGCTGCTAGGTTTAAAGATGTCGAAACACATCTCTAGCCTAGACCTTCTAGATGTGATCATCAGGTTTCAAATGCACCTTAGGTTAATTGAGTTCATTTTAAAGTTTATCTTGAGTTATGTCTCAGTTTTCAAGCCTTAGAAATGTGACTCGAAAAACCCTAAATGCAGCTAAATGAGACAAGACCCTTTCAATTCGATGAATTATCTACACTAGAGAGGGTAGAACACACAATCAAATGCAAACAACCAAGAAACCGAAAGAAAAATGATTTTTCACTACTTCACTTTTCAAGAAAATAAACTAATGAAAAATACATTCCACTTCCTAAATTCCTAAGAAGTACACCATAATAGTCCTTTCAAAAGCAAAGAGAATTCTTTTTCTTTTCAAATGTCAATGCAATCCTAGCCTTCAATGATGCTAACTATTGTAACACATTGATGCAGCAAACTAGAATTTTGTACTTTTCATGAAATGATAAAATGAATTTATCATAAAACACTTCAATGAAAAAAATTTCGAGACAATCGATTCTTAAGCAAATGAAAAACACAAAGAGAGAATCTTTTTCAAACTAATCACAGAACGAATTTGCCAAAAACAAGACAAGCAATGTAATCTATGTCGGAAAAGATACATTTAGACAAGAAAATGAAATCTTTTCAAACTTGTGTAATGGGGGTCAAAGTCGTAGAAGTTCCATAAACAAAATGCGAGTAAACGCACCAACAACTTGACTCACTGAGTTCACAATCAGCTGAATGGATGACAATATAGATTCCCTAGTGACACTAACCATCCAATGACACAAGAAATCAAGTGAAAAGATGACTAATCAACAAGCAAACAAACCATATGAAAAGCAGCTTTCTAGTCAAGGAGAAGACAATCTAAAAAACTTACAGGGTCGAAATCATGAGATCAAAACACACTGGCCAAGATTTGGGACAAACCCTAATCTTCACTTATAGGCATTGACATGACTACCTAACTGACAACAAACGCTAGAAGGGGGTTAGCGCAACTGTTTCTTATCATATTGCATTGATCGGCACGAATGTCAATGAATTAAGTGTGCTGAGCGAGGATGCTAAGAAAAAAATAAAATTTTTCAAAAGTTGGGACCACAGTTGCTACTATGAATTTCAAACCCAGAGCAGTAATCAAAGGAAAACAAACAGAACTAAAGGGAAATGGCGAAACTTGAAAAGTTCACACAAAACCATGAAATTCCAAGCAAACAAACAGAAGGATTGGATCCCTATAGAAGTCGCTAATTTGTCATGAAGTAAAATTATAAGTGTAGACACAAACAATTCCTCCAGTCGGATAGCGGGTCTAGCCACTAACAAGAAATTCTATGGAATATTTCCTTAGGTTATAACCAATTAAGAGGGCCTACCTCTGAGTACGCTTATCCTATTTGGTGATGACCTTGCTTGCTCACTCTAGATATTTCCTATTTCCTTCTTCGAACACCTGAAACAAGTAAACTAAAACAAACAACAAGCATGATGATAGACAAATTGTAATTCAAACTACTTAACAAGTCAAGAAACATTAAGCCATAAACATGTGAGATGACACATTATGTAGGAAATCAATCGATAGTTGCATATATATTGAATCAATAAGAGATTACAACCATTGTCTTGATGTTTTTGTTCTCCTCTAACAAAAACAAGTTCCCACACACTTCCATTATCATTCCATGATGGCCTCAAAAATGATAATTTTAAGGCTCTTCCCTTTAGGCTTCACACTAAACCACATTCACACTACTCCCTCACACACAACTAGCACACCAACATTAACACTAGCTTGTGCTTGGGAAAAAGGGAGGTTTATATAGCATGAATGGGTGGGAGACAATTCCTCTTCTCATGGGATAAGGTCTTATCTCTTGACATAGTTCCATCCTTATAGGGGAAAGGAACCCAAACTGAGATCCTCGACTCCATCTATCTCAACCATTTACCAGACTTCTGTTATGAAGCTTCTAGAGCTAGAAGCTTTGGCTCCTTATTTAAAAAAATTTCCAAAAGAGGATCAGCACAACTGTAACAAAGCTCAGTCTCTCTGGTCAGCACTAGGGACAGTGTTAATCCCTACATATTGGTGTGAGGAGGACAAGGGTCATTAGCACCGGTCTTGTAAACTGGGAAAAGCAAAAGATTTTGGGGAAATGGTGCAAAAGGGAATTGTTATGCTCATGAAGAGGGACACAATGGGAGTTTCGTCATGAAGGGAAAGCATGTAGGGTTCACTGTAGAGGTCCTCTAGGATTAAGGAACGGGGAGTATAGGGATAGTGACAAAATTTGATGTAACAATAATTTTCCTCAGGTGGAGCCAATGTTGTCACCCTCTGAAAAATGTGTTTTCAATTGTCAAAAGGGTGCAAAAGGGGAGAAAATCTTGCAGTCATCTCCCAAATCATAGAAGCACTCAAAACTAAATGAAACCCCCTCCATTGCATAGTTCTTGGAATGAGCTTTATACCAGTATGTGGAAGTTTTAAAATGGACTTCAGGATCAGAAGATATGGCTAGTTGAAGTTTAGGGGTTTTATTGCTTGTAAAGGGAAAGAAAGAAGAACATATTAGAGGTATGGGAGCATGTCACAAATCACAATTGGATTTTTCTGAAAGTAGCAGTAGGGGAGGGTAGAGAAAACCAACGATCACCGATCACCAATATCAGAGGTCCAAGGCATAGTGTGCAGTGCTTATTGGAGGTTCCAGCGAGCCCTCATATCAGCGATCACAAATGTGAGAGGACCAGTAGTGGAGCAATCGTCGATATTGCAAATCAGATATTGGAGGTCTTGTCGATTTGGAAAAGTCCATTATAAATAAATTGTGGAGTAAAAAGGGGCAGACAATGTAAAATGTCGAGTATTTCCTAAAAAAATGTGATAAAGGAATTCAACACAAAACCAATGGTGGATGGGCCTTTTCTCTCTCGTCAAATTTCTCTCCTCAAATTAGACACGTGGTTGCATAGTATTAGCTCCGATGAGTGACACATGGTGGCACATGATTGGATCTGATAAAGACATGGGGAATTTGATGTCATCATGATGTGGAAGTGCGAAGGACATGTGGCAGTGATGATGACATTGATCTGCAATCAGCGATCGACATATGCAGCATGTTGTGCATAAAAAGGAAATTGTCGATTGTGAACATCTAATTGGGGGGCTCTAATAAGGGGGTTGTCCTATGGTCACGAGAGAGCAAGGAAGATGGTCAGAAGTCAATGAAACCTAATATCACATCATTCTAAGTTAAATCCCTGATTTAGAAACCCTAATTGAGGAGCTCTAGTATGTAGGCTAGCGCACGGTCAAGAAGGAATTCATGAACCAGGGGAGGAGGATAGTTTACAAAGGAAAGATAGCCTGGGGAGGAGCCTAAAGGCCTTAGAGCCTTAAGACTAAGCCCCTAGTCATAGCCCCCGATCATATGATGAGAACTGCAATAAGGTGCTAAACCAAAGGGGGCCAAACGATAGTAGAGCTCATTGTTTTGTAATGTTTTAAGAGTAAAAGTCTCAATACAGTGATTCCCCAATAGTATGGTATAGGGCTTTGAAGGTGGATGGGTTAGTGGCTGAGGAATTGAATGAAGGCATGGAACAGTGGGAAATTGATATGGATTGATCTTGTTGAAGCCTCTATAACAAGAAATCCAAGACAACAATAGCGACATGAATGAATTTGATTGTTTCAGTTGCACGACTTCAAAGAGTAAATGGAGATATGGGACTCAAAAACACTTAATGGATCAACATGTAGCTCTATTCAGTCATATTGTGAAGGACTCTTAGGACAATATCTAGTTCTTCTCTAGAATAAGTGAACACGGTTGATCACTACCAACTCGAGAGAGTGTAGAATTCAAGCGAAAGCAAGAGGAACCAGTCGAGCAGTAGGAGAAGCACACCTCGGCAAAGAGGTTGCGTAATCAGGGGCATTCTTAGAAATTTCATACGGATACTTCCTCTATCACCTTTCTGTTTTCATTTTTCTTTTATTTTCAAGAAAGGAATAAAATCCTTGGGAATCATTTCAGGCAGTAGGATATCGTCATTGAAATAGCTAGTCAATGGGACAACGGGCCCTTAACTAAGATATTTTGTAACTGTTAATGCAATATTTCCCTCTCCTTATAAAAGGGAGGAAGAAACACTTATCAAAGTTTCAGAATCCTAAAGAATAAATACATGTTATTTTTTAGACTATATGACTTCAAGATATGCATCTATTAGAATATTAATGAAATGGTGGTGATTACTCATTCGAGTACCACAATATGTTACCTCTATATTTAAATCCCATTATGTTCATGTTTCCTCTCTGATTTCATGTAATTGTAGCTGCTATAAATGTTTCATAAGTTCTTCCAGCTTCATTTGTATTAACTCATTAATGCACATTCCTATATGGATCTTTGAGATTATATCTTTAAAACCGTGTTCCATGGATCATTACACCCATTCCTTCTTCATCCATTATGTTTATATTTAACTCGGATAAGTGTAGAAGTATTGATGGTTCAAGCTCTATATGATGATTTATTCTATCCCCTTATATTCTTTCATTGCTCTACTAAAGCTGATTAAACTGTAGGACCTCGAACTACTTGGCCTCCGCTAGTTTATACATATATTTTTGTGCGTTGTATATGTGAAGAAGTACCAAGAGATAGAAGATTATTCTTCAGCCAAGGACGATGATGAAGAAAATATGACCTTAGCAAGTAAGGCAAGGAAAGGGAAGACAAAGGTGTCCCATTCCAAATCAAATTCTTCTCATGGAGGGAAGAACGGTGACAAGTTTAAAGTGAGATTCTTTAATTATCATGAGATGGGTCATTATGGGACTAATTTCCCATCAAAGAAGTCCAAGAAGGGATCCTCAGAAAGATCGAAAGGTGAATCATTAGCCTCTCAGTTCAAAATGGACTTTACTCTCATCGCTACATGGGTCATCGATGATGGGTTGTGTTTGGTATCTTGACAGTGGAGCCTCATTCCACATGACAGGCGAAAAAAGTTTATTCAGGGCCTTAGAGGAGAAAGACCTCAAGATACGCATAGAGATGGGTAACAACGAAAGGTATAGTGTTTCAAGAGTGGAAACAGTTATTTTTCAGAGGTAGCATGGAGCTCCTATGACATTAACAGATGTGAAGTATGTGCTTGGACTGAAGAATAACTTGGTATCGGTCGCGATGTTGGAGGACAAAGGCTACGATGTTGTCTTCAGTAAAGGAAAGGCATTCCTTAGACACATCACCAGGAGACAGGTGAAACAGATTAGTTCACGAGTTAAGAACTTGAATGCTCTTGAGCTTCAAGATGCATGCAAAGCCTTGAGGAGCAAGGAAAATGTTAGAGAATTGGTGGTTGAGAGGGAGAGTAAATTACCTCTCAACATGTAGCCCAGAAGAAGTATGAGACAATTGTGGAGGAGCCACAGTTGGAGAAGCAGAGAGGAGACCAATTGAAGAGATCCACTCATGCAGATACCTCCATTAGGAGGGAATTTTGATCCAAGTGGGTAGACAGATCACATGCAGCCATACTTGCAGGTGTGAGGTGGGGCAATGTGAAGTGATAGTCCCATGAAGGTTGAAATTGTGCAGGGTCCATTAAGAGGTTTTATCTCATGGATCTTACCTTGCTATGGGAACCCAAAGTACATAGTAGCAAGAGGAATCAGTGGGATTGATACAGTCAGAGATAAAAGTGACAAAGGCTAAAGCAGTCAGATACTGAAGAGCACAGAGAAGGATTGACAACAGTGCAGAAAGGCAGACTCAACAGAAGCGCAAAGTTTTCAATTGACAGAGGTAATAGCAGTCAGAGACTTTGATGATAGATGCATCATATTAATTCAGGTTGGATGTTTCTTTTGTTTCTGGAGTTGCTAGAGCAGGATCGAGTTGAATTCCTTTCATTTTGAGAGGGAGTGTTGAAAATAGCAACAAGAAATGATAAAAATAGAATCTATAAATTCCAATTTTAATTTGTCCTTGAATTAAAATTGTGATTTAAAATCGAACTTAGACTCACCAGTTGTTGGAAATAATTAATTAATTCATTATGGATTAATTATTTGGATAAATTCAGGCTAGAAGTCTTTCTGCAATCATGCAACAATTATCCCTTAATTAAGGAGATTACCCCTTAACTAAGGAGATAAGATTGAGTTATATTTGAGTTGTAATTAGTTAGCTCGGTTTATTGAGTTACGTCCAGTTAAATTAGTTCCAAACTATTGGAGGAACTGATTGTGAGTTATCAGTTAGTTGATGCATGCATGCACTCAACAAGTATACTCCAGATAACTGAAGATTCCCTCATCAAAAACTCATGCATGTCTATTCTGAGAAAGACCCAGTTGAGTTAAATTTCAAGGACAATGTACTATTAGTTTCATGTGTTTTCCTATAAAGGAAACTCATGCATGTAGTCAAGGTAAGGTTCCTTGAGGATTGTGTAGTTTTGACAGTGTGTGAGAGCAGTGTTCCACTTGGTGAGGTGAGAATCATCCACTAGGAACAACGCAAGGAAATAGGACTTTGAGGGCAAAGAAGAAGGCTTGTGAGAAGCCAGGATTTCCTATGAGCATCTATGAGGATTGTACTGAGAGCTAGCTAGCTATGAGAGCTAAGTCTTTGTATAATTCTTATGTATTTCCACCTTGTATGATAATACAAATAGTGGGGTTTTTAGCTGAGGCTTCCCCAAAGTATTTTCATGTGTATTGTGCATTGATTCTTCTTCTTATGGTTATATGTGTTTAGCTCAATCTTGCTCAATATTTAAGCTTCTACAAATTGATAGTAGAATTAGGTTATAATATTTTGCTTTGGCTATATTGTATTATCACGTTAATCTATAGTCATATTTTCTACATGTTCTCAGAGAAATATTTGTGGAGAATTTATAGAATTTCCACATGGTATCAGAGCCAAGTTTATCAGAGTTGTGAATAGTATACTGAGGAGAGAATTTGAAATTTGAAGTTCGTGGTTACAGGTGCAAATTGAATTCTTATCATAATTCAAGGTTGGCCAATGGAGTTCTATGGCTTGAGACTCGAGTGTGCCTTGGAAGTTAGCTCAAATTACATAGCATGGAAAGATCGCATGGAGGTTGTATTAGAAGACAATGGCTTGAAGGAATTCATTGATCAAGAAATCCCAAAACCAGCTTCAACTAATGCACAAGAGTTAGCTGAGTGGAAGAAGTGTATGGTGAAGATGAGATGGATCATCCTTGAGGGAGTTCGAGACCATATTATCTCGAGTCTCCATGGGAAGGATACTCCATTTTCAATATGGAAGACATTGAAGGACCTCTACCAGAACAGTAGTGACCAGAGGAAATTGGCACTCAAGGATAAGCTTCGAAGAATCAAGATGGAGAAGGGAGATACTATTTCCACATATCTGAAAAAGCTCACCACCTACAGAGATGAGCTTAGCAATGTGGGAATTACTACTACTGATGATGATAAGGTGAGCGTCGCTCTCCTTGGCCTTCCAAAGAGCTGGAATAGCTACCAGGACTCTGTGAATGGAAGGAAGAAACTTCCATTTTGGGAATGACCGTGGTCGGATCTCGTGTAGGAAGAGATCAGGAAGAGCACACGAGATGGTTCTTCATCCAAGGATGATGATGAATAAAATATGGTCTTAGCAAGTAAGGCAAGGAAAGGGAAGGGGAAGGAATCCATTCCAAATCGAATTCTTCTCATGGAGGGAAGAAGGGTGACAAGTCTAAAGTGAGATGTTTTAATTGTCATGAAATGGGTCATTATGCGACTAATTACCCATCGAATAAGTCCAATAAGGGATCCTCAGAAGGATTGAAAGGTGAGGCATTAGCCTCTCAGTTAAAAATGGCCTTTACCCTCATTGCAGGCATGGTGTCATCGATGATGGGTTGTGTTTGGTATCTTGACAGTGGAGCCTCATTCCACATGACCAGTGATAAAATTTTATTCAGTGCCTTGGAGGAGAAAGATCTCAATATGTGCATAGATATGGGTGACGACGAAAGGTATAGTGTTTCAGGAGTGGGCACAGTTACTTTTCAGAGGGAGCATGAAGCTCCTATCACCTTGACAGATGTGAAGTATGTGCCTAGAATGAAGAAGAACTTGGTATCGGTCACGATGTTGGAGGAAAAAGGATACGATGTTGTCTTCAATAAAAGGAAAGGCATTCATTAGACACATCACCATGAGACAAGCAAAATAAATTGGTTCACTAGCTAAGAACCTATATGCTCTTGAGGTTCAAGTTGCATGCAAAGCCTTGAGGAACAAGGCAAATGTGAGTTATTTGGTGGTTGAGAGGGAGAGTAAATTACCTATCAACATGCAGCCCCAGAAGAAGTCTCAGACAATTGTGGAGGAGCCACAATTGGAGAAGCAGAGAGGAGACTGAGTGAAGATATCCACTCATGCATATACCTCCATTAGGGAGGAATTTCAATCCCAATGGGTAAAGGGATCATATGAAACCATACCTCTAGGTGTGAGGTGGGGCGATGTGAAGTGATAGTCCCATGTAGGCTGAAATTGGGTAGGGTCCATTGAGAGGTTTTATCTCATGAATCGCACCTTGCTACGGGAGCCCAAAGTACATAGTAGTGGGAGGAATCAGTGGGATTGATGCAGTCAGACATCAAAGTGACATAGGCTAGAAATGTCAGATAATGAAGAGCGCATAGAAGGATTGACAATAGTGTAGAAAGGAAAATTCAACAGAAGCGCAAAGTTTTCAGTTGACAAAGGCAATAGCGGTTAGAGACTTTGATGACAAATGCATCATAGTGATGCAGGGTGGATGTTTTTCTGTTTCTAGAGTTGTTGGAGCAACAACACTAGAGAGAAGTTTTGCATGCATAACATTCCAAAGGTTCATGATCGGGATCGAGTTGAATTCCTTTCTTGTTGAGAGGGAGTGTTGAAAATAGCAACAAGAAATGATAAAAATAGAATCTAGAAATTCCAATTTTAATTTGTCCTTGAAAGAAAGTTGTGAATTAAAATTGAATTTATTCTCACCAGCTACTTGGAAATAATTAATTAATTCATTATGGATTAATTATTTGGAGAAATTCAAGTTAGAAGTCTTTCTGTAGTCATGCAATAGTTATCCCTTAAATTAAGGAGAGTATCCCTTAATTAAGGAGATAAGATTGAATTATATTTGAGTTGTAATTAGCTATCTCGGTTTATAGAGTAAAGTCCAATTAAATTAGTTCCAAATAGTTTGAGGAACTAGTTGTGAGTTATCAACCAGTTGATGCATGCATGCACTCAACAAGTTTACTCCAGATAACTGAAGATTCCCTCATCAGAAACTCATGCATGTTTATTCTGAGAAATATCCAGTTGAGATAAATGTCAAGGACAATGTACTATTAGTTGCATGTGTTTTCCTATAAAGGAAACTCATGCATCCAGTCAAGGTAAGGTTCCTTGAGGATTGTGCAGTTCTAACAGTGTATGAGAGCAGTGTTCCACTTGGTGAGGTGAGAATCATCCACTAGGAATAGCGCAAGGAAATAGGAGCTTGGAGGGCAAAGGAGAAGGCTTGTGAGAAGCCAGGATTTCTTGTGAGCATCTGTGAGGATTGTATTGAGAGCTAGCTAGTTGTGAGAGCTAAGGCTTTGTATAATTCCTATGTATTTCCACCTTCTATCATAATACAGATAATGGGGTTTTGAGCTGAGGCTTTCCCCAAATTATTTTCATGTGTATTGTGCATTGATTCTTCTTCTTCTGGTTATATGTGTTCATCTTGACCTTGCTAAATCTTTAAGATTCTGCAAATTGATAGTAGAAATAGGTTATAGTATTTTGCTTTGGTTATATTGCATTATCGGGGTAATCTACAGTAAGATTTTCTACATGTTCTCAGAGCGAGATTTGTAGAGAATTTGTAGAATTTCTATGTCCTGCACTTCCCTATGACATACCCTGAAGTGCCTAAAACATGATCATTATACATCATACTCATCAATGTATGTAGCTCATATCCCTCCTTTAACTTTGCCTGAAATATCTAGAGCTTTCCCTGAAGTAATATCTCATGAAACCCTAAAATGAGAATCATCGCACTTATGAAGCTCAAAACCACGATGATCACCTGTTGCACCTTGTTCAGCTAGCTATGGCATAGCTCTATTCTCTGTCATACTCACAATGGTCTCAAAAAGGAATTTTTTCCAAAGAGGATGAGAAGCTTTGTGATCTAGAAGCTTCTAGAGCGGCGAGTTGGAGGTGGTTTAGCATAGATGAGGTCGAATCCTCTTAATTTGACCTCTTGTTCTCACCCCTATGAGCTACCTCCTTAATATGTAGGCCTAATCCTATCTTTGGAGGAAGTCTAACTCCCTCTCCCAACCTATAAATTCCCCTTCTATCATTCCCAAATGGTTGATCTATGTCCATTTGCACCCCTATGCTGAGCTTGTGCCTAGAGGTTATTCATTAAACTTGGAGATTTTCTTGGCTTGGACTTGGATTACCACTCAAGGAGAGCCTTTCAACATAAAGTCTATGTTTGTAAGCTTCCCCTTTATTCTTTAAATAATAATACAATTGCTGGTTCATCTTCCCAATATATATGTTCATGTATGTTTTTGTTTAGCATTCTTTGATTAGCTAAATAGATTATTACTGGATTTGTTATTGGTTTTGGCATGATTTTTTGTCTCCTGGTTGTTTTTGCAGGTACATAAGTGTTGGAAGAAGCAGGAACAAGACCTTGACATAAGCAGTTCAAGCATTTCAACAAAGGAAATCACATTAGCATCAGAACAATGTAGGCCTTCTCTCTTGTTCTATTTTTCAATCATAATCTAGGAAGATGTCTAGTTGATTGTCCTCTCAAGTTGCTAGACCCACTCATTGGGCTAGAGGGATCGTCTATGTCTGTAGAGAGGATTGAACTTTTCAACAAAATGGTGACTCCGTTGGGGAGCCTATGACCTTTTCCTTCCTCTCCTTCACCTTGTCTTTCGACAAGTTTGGTCAACCATTGATTTTTAAACTTCATTGCTTGCTTACAGTCAGTGTCATTTCCTGGTAGATGTTTGAAGATTGTTAACTAAGCTATTTTTGAATATTTTAGACTTCTTTTTCCTTTTCCTCAACCATCGTGGATATGATCCTGATAGTCATGATGATATCGTGTGTTTTCTGGTCACAGTAGGGATTATCGCTACTTTAATTCTTACAAGTGCGATGATTGCAGAAAACTTAGAAATTTAGGGTTTTCTCTTTGATTTTCAGTTTTAGTTGTCTTCTCCTTGATCTTTACCAGTGCATTTGTTCATTAACTCTCCTAGTGTCTTCTTGCAATTTCTTTTTGACTTGGCTTGAGTGTTATTGAAGTTTGATTAGCCTTTTATGGTTCTAGGTATTCTAGGTCAACCTTAGTACACTCGTCGGACTTCCGATCAGAGATTGATTGCCTACATTAAAAAGTATTTGTGTGTTCAGACTTGCTTGCATATTACTTTTGGTTATTTTGCCTTAAGTTGTTTTCATTAGCGGATATAGTGAAATTTTCCTAAGCTTCATTCGACAAGCAATAGATTACAAATTGATTGTCTCTTTGAAATCAAAAGAAAGTGTTTTCTTTGAAGTTTTTTGTGTTTCGAACTAAAAGTGAAACTGTAATTCTTTTCCTAGTTTTTAGAACATTTTGAGTTGCATCCAAATTATTGATGTGAAAGTGATTTTCATACTTCTTGGTTTTCTTGCATTTTCTTTCCCTTTGCACTAGATTACGTTTGTTTCATTTTGAAAAGAGAAGAAAAAATCATCATTATATCTTAGATATTTTGCTTTAAGATTTGTTATGGCATTTCATTTTCTTATCATATGAAAGATTAGATTTCATGTTTTTTGCATTTTAATATAGTTATATATGCATATTGCATTTGGTTTGATGCAATATTTGAGTGAATTTCTTTAGTACATAGCTAGCCTTCATCGAATTGAAAGATTTCATTTCATCATCTAGTTTGCATTTTAGGAAGAAGAAACATCGATAAGGCCTTGAAATTAAGACATAATTACAAGATCAACTTTAAAATATATCAATTAACCTAAGGAGCATTTGAAACATTAACTATCATATTTAGTGGTCTAGGTGATAGACGTGTTTCGTCGTCTTTCAAACTTAGTAGTTCTTGTTCTCTTTGGCATTAGATAGTGCTAGCACGGACTTGTTCTCCCCGTACTGTCGTGTATATAAAGGGAGACCCCTCTAGGTTTCAATCCTTTATCCATAGGAAGTGAAGTCTTCTACCCTGTAAACGTGATACACCAAACACAACATTCGGGGAGATTGCCTACACGTACATCAAGTCCTTGGTCAATCTATTGGTTGAGGTGTATATTATAGTTCACGGTTACTTGGTACACCTTTTACCTAGTTTCACCTTAGCAGTCATTTGATCTTTTTTGACTCTTTAAATTTTAAAATATCATCAAGCAACTTGTCCTTTCACACTCGCAAAACTATTGAAAGTGACTAGAGTCATCTTTTCTCCCTCTTCTCGACTCTTAAAATATGAAAATGCAATGTTTTTGTTTCTAAAATATAACTACCCACGATAAACATGTCATCTCAAGAAGTTTCTTCTTAGACTAAATTGAGTACTTCCCTGTTAATTTAAAGATTGTGAAAGCCTTAATCAAATTGTTTCCTATCCTTTTTGTTGTTGAGGGGAAGCCATCATGGCTGAACCATTGATTCCATCTCATAGTTCCCCTTTGTTGTCTGATACTAAAGGTTCCTCCTAAGTAGTTCATCTGGAACTTCCTCAGTCGCTTGAGGATCAAGGTGTTGAACTTGGAATTGCTCTGAGTATCCAACCTTTGTCTTCTCACCCACGTCCATCAGATTCCTGGTCACCACAAGAATCTGATCTAGATTCCTCTAATAATCCCATCTTGACACTCGAGAGTCCGCAGACTCCAAAAATTCTACAACGACAGGTTATTTATCCAACGAATCCATTGTTCGATCCTAATGTGATATCTCCATAGTGTCCATACAATCCGTACAATCAGGGTAGTATCCCTTTGGAGTTATCTCCTCAGACATCTACAGTTCCTCGTCGCTAGTTGTTTCCATCTATAGACTCAAAAGGCGAGATCCTAGTCTCCTCTCTGGGTCATTTATAAGTTTTTGCTATCCACACTCCTTGCGTAGATGATGAGCAGGGATATGAGTTCCCTGTAGGAGATTTCCTTTTTATGGGAAGAGTCTCGTCTCTCTCTTACCCTGAGTTAAGTGAGCTCATATTGCCACATGGTTATACCTCTCTAGCTCAGTTTGTTTCAGGTACTCCTAGTGCCTCGTCATTGTATCAGAACCCCATCTGATCTTCCAGCGCTATGCTTATATTAGGTTCGTTCACTCAGAACACAACCTCTCGACCGATTGTGCAAACTGTAGTCACTTCAGTTCTGGTTCAACCTACCATTCTATCTCAACCTGTCTCATCAATTCAACCGACTCTTCCAGTTCAATCAACAGTCTAAGGTCAAGTCTCAGTAAGTTATTATATCCCTCAAGTAAGTGGACAAACTATGCCACTTCCTGGGGGGAAGATCTGAATATATCTATGATGTTTGGTGGAACCAGTGTGAGTGGATTACAAACTCACATGGTTGGAATGAATTAACCCTTTTCGACATTATTCCTAGCCCGTTGGTCCATCTGGGTAAAGTAACGTCCAATACCAAAAGCCATATATGGCTCAGGTCCCATTCCAACTGGCTTATGTCCTCTACGGTTTGCAAGCTATGAAAAATATGCCTTACATTCCTCAAGTTGGCCCTTACATTCAACCTAGTCAATTAGCTATGCCTGGTGGATATGGCCAGATCCAATTCAGGAACTATCAATACCCTCAAGGTATCACCCCAGGAACTGTCCAGATATCCTTGTAGCAACAAGGAGAACCTTCGTTGCAGCAAGGGAAACCCTTGCAGCAGCAAGGACAATCATTACAGTAGCAAGGAAAACTACTACAACTGCAAGGGTAGCCTTTGCAACAGTCCAAGAAAACTTTGTAGCCATAGATGAAATTTGTTCAGTAGTCCTCCCAACCTTTGTCCTTGCAAGGCCAACCTCTGCAACTGTAGGGCCAACCTTTACAGCAGCAGAGCCAGCCTTTGCTGCAACAAGGTCAGCCTTTCCAAGGTCAAGGTCAACCCCTGCATCAGCAGGTTCAAAATCCTTATATCCAGGGTCAACAAGTTCAACAGCCTTATAACCCGTATATTGCGTATAATGCTCATCGTGACCTATGATAGGGTAGTATAAAACATACCTAAGACAAAATCCTCCTTATGGGCAAGATAACCCTTAGTGGGGACAGAATCCACCACTATGGAGGAAAAATTGTTACCAACACGGATGGACTTCACAATTTGGGTCTCCTCAAAGGCCCTATATGCCATTTAACATGAAATTGACTTTCTTGGCTACGTTGGAGCTTCCTGATGTTTCTAGGCTCATGAATGATCCCTTTCTTCATTCACCATACTAGCCTCCAATTTCATCGAATATTCCAAGCGATTGCCCCAAGTTTGAGGGAAAAACAAAGGAGGATCCACAAGCCCATGGGAGACATATCACCTCTTGTGCTCCTCCAATTCGTACATCAATGATTCTATCCGACTTTGACTTTTCCAAAAGACTCTCACAGGTGTTGCCACCAAGTGGTACATCAAATTGCCTCGAGGTACCTACGGTGACTTCAACTCTCTCGATATGGCTTTTCTCACTCATTTCTAATATCCAGTTTGCTATGAAACTGGCATCGATTTGCTTATGTCACTAAAGCAAGACATTGCTCCCCACATCTTTGATCATATCCATGAATGGAGACGTCAGCGTCACCTCATCAAACTTGAGATTTTTGATGAGTTGTTGACATGGTGGTTCACAAAAGCATTCATCAGCAAAATTTCTAAGGACATAGCCATGGGTGGATGTGTTACTAAAGAGAAGGTTATCACCGTTGCTCAGTATTTAGACCTAGTCTATTCACAATCTGGCACATTGTATGAGATGTTACTTGATGCTCTATGACCATCATCAGATCAGACAGCATCAAATTCTCCAAATACACCACCTGTTGAAGGTGTGATTGGTTACGTGTCTCAAACTAATTCGAAAGATTCTTCAAAGTAGAAATTGATCTTGAACACTAGTTCCAATAATCCCTCTAAGAATTCATCCAATCTTGGTAAAACCTCTGAGGTTCATGTTTTCCAGCCTACCACAGTAGATAAATCCTCTAAACGAAAAAATAAAGGAAAAGGTAAAGCCAAAGTCAATTCCCCAAAACAGGACCCTACTAAATCTTTTGTTGATGATGCTTCTCGCCAAAAGCCAAAATATCCTTGCCATCATCTGTGAGGAGGGTCATTACATCAAATATTGTCCTTGATGATCTGAAGTTAGTCGCTTGCTGAAATGGACTCCGACTGTCTTAAACAACCCTTTCCATCATAGTAGACCCAATTGGTAGACTAGCCTTAGTCTTCTGCTTCCTCAGGTTCCCAAGTGTTCATGATGCAAGGTCCATCACCTATCTTGATCGCTACTCAAACAAAGGACTATCAAGTTACATTTAAATATACTATGGAGAAAGAATCCCATGATGTTCCTTCTACTTCTACTCTATCCTCTTCTGGTCCACTCCATATCAAACACAATAACAGTGAGTCCATCATTCGTCCACCCCCTAAAGGTGTTCTTCAGAATTCATCTTTCAATCTGAATGCCAGAGTTTCACAACATTATAATATTGTTGAGGATTTAGCCTAGGTGCCTTTAGTGATGTTTGCCTTGGAGGTTCTTTAATCCTGTCCAACGCAGTGGAATTCACTATTTTCTATTGTAGGTGTTATCGATCCTTCTGATTCGAATATGATTACTTTCGATCTAGATAATCATGTACCTCATCTTCCTCATCAGATCGTGTTTATAATCTAGGTCCTTATCAAGGGAAAGACGATTCATCGCACAGTTATTGATGAAGGTGCCTCGACCTGCATAGTGTCAGTTTTGTGTTGGAAAGCCATTGGCTCTCCTCCTCTTAACCAATATCCGAACACCTTGGAAGCCTTTGATGGCAGAGGTTCATGACCATATGGTATTCTCATGAACTTACTGACTACATTAGAAGGCAAGACTATTGAATTAGAAGTAGAAGTTGTAGATGCCAATATCAACTACAACCTTCTTTTCGGGCGAAGCTAGACTCACACCATGTTTTGTGTGGTGTCTTATTTGTTCCACATAATTCATTTTCCTCATGAAGGAAAAATAGTCACAGTTGATCAACTATCTTTATTTTCTTCTAGTTCGTCCATATTAACGTTCCTTATGTGGGTAATACTAAGATTTCTTAAGAAAGCGTGGGTGCGTGTTTCTTCAAAGACTCCGCTTTGATGGGTACTTTTACCCTTCCACCTCCACATGTTCATTCAGTCAATATGATCTTGGATTCCACAAATCCTTGGATTATCCTTTTCGAGGATGAAATTGACTCATTTGGTGATGTTATGCCTTTAAGTCCTTTGGAGATAAATTATCAAGAAATTGTTTTAGCTTTGATGGCCACTTTAGAAAGTCATATTGTCTTCAATATGAACCTGGACACTTATGTGCCATCCCCTTGGCTTGGTTCTTGAGATTCTCCAGATCCTTTGAATGATAGATTCCCCACTAAAGAGAGTATCATGGAAGTTATGTCTCTGGAGGAAGTTCCATGGAACAGTCTACATCATCGTTCTTCCTTTCTCCCTCGCCTTGATGAGATGCCTTCTTGTCTTGAAGCACATGTTTCTCATCCTTTTACGCCTTTGTTTCAAACACTTGTTCAGGTCCATGAAATTTTGTGAGAGGGTAATATGGGAAACATCACTACTATGATCCCTATTGACATTTCCATTAAACCAGGAATTGTCAAGAGCATATATATAGGGGTTTCCTTTTCTCCAGAAGAGATCAAGATCTATACTTAGCTTTTTAAAGAATTCTGATACATTTTCACTTGGTCATACAAGGAGATTCCCAGTATTGATCCAGCCATTGTGGTGCATGAGATCCTAACATATATTGGTGCTAATCTTGTTCAACAACGGCTTACCCAAATGCACCCTCGTAAGGCTCCTGCTATCAAAGAAGAAGTAGAAAATATTTTGAAATTAGGTTTCATTTATCCTATTCCATTGACGAATTGGGTATCTAATATTGTCCTTGTTGCTAAAAAGCAAGGCATGATACGTGTTTATGTTGATTACCGTGATATCCATCGCACATGTCCTAAAGGAAATTATCCTACTCCCTTTATCGAATAGATCATCAACAAATGCGCAGGAAGTGAGATTGTTTCTTTCATGGATGGCCTTTCTAGCTATACCCATATTAATATTTCACGAGCCAATCAGCATAAAAAAACCTTTATCTATCCTTAGGGTACTTTCGCTTACAAAAATCTTCCTTTTGGTCTGAAGAATACTGGTACCACTTTTCAGTGAGCAATGTCCTATGCATTACATGATATTCGACATATTGTTCAACCATACCTCGATAACTTTCCTACTCATTCAAATAAATGTCGTGACCATCCAGATCACTTGAGAGTTATATTTTTATGATGTCAACATTATAATATCCATCTCAATCCACACAAGTGTGTGTTTTTCGTCGATTCCGATTGGCTCTTAGGTTTTGTTGTGTCTCGTGAAGGAATCATAATTGATCCTTTGAAAGTTCAGGCCATAGTCAATCTACCCCCTCCAACATCGTTGGTGCAATTGCAAAGCTTGCACAGAAAAGCTAATTTCCTCCATCAATTTGTCCTGAATTATGCCGAACTTGCTAATGGTTATAATCGCTTACTTAAGAAGGGGATCCCTTTTATTTGGAACAAATTTGCTCGAGAATCCTTTGATGATTTAAAGAAATCCCTGGTTAGTGCTCCTTTAATTCATCCCCCCAATTACTGCCGCGATTATTTCCTGTATTTGGCTGCAACTGATAACACCATTGCTATGGTGTTAGTTCAGAACAACGATGATGGCAACAAGCACGTGGTTTATTATTTGAGTCAAAATCTTCTTGATACTGAGTCTCCCTATGCTCATGTCAAGAAGATTTCTTTGGCAGCGGTTGATGTTGTCCAGAGATTTAGACACTATATCCTCTTACGGAAAACCATCATAATTTCTTATTGTAACCCCATGATGTATATACTAACTCATCAATTAATGGGGGCTAAATAATCCAAATGGATCATCATCCTACAAGAGTTTTATTTCGAATTCATTGCTGCAAAATGAAAGAAATCGCTCATCTTTGCTGAGTTAATTTGTTCTCTTCCATCTCCAAGCACCCCTACCAATTTTACTAAGTAGATACCTAATGAAACATTGTTTTTAATCAACAATCTTGACCCCTGGTATGGAGATATTATTGTTTATCTCAAAACCCAAACCTTCTGATCTAAGTTGTCCTGATCGGACCGATGCCAGATTCGGCATTAGTCCCAACCCTATCGGATCCTCGGTGATACTTTGTATCGGGTCAGTGTGGAATTTGTCCTTCACAGATGTCTCGCCCTTGAAGAATTTGAGCAGCTCCTAAATGATTTCCACTCTGGTGCCTGTGGTGATCATATGTCTAGATATGCCACAGCTTAGAAGATCCTTCACCCCGATTAAGGTTAAAGGTTCTAAGGGGCAGATTGTGATGAGCTGAATCCTTCATCTATAAAAGATAATCCAAAGTTGGTGGGCTGAGGGATGTTGGTTGGAAGGTGGGGTGATGGGGCCCCATCAAGGCTAGCCGAAGGCTGGTTGATGGCTCAATGTTGGCTGAAGGATCAAGGAAGGCCGAAGGCTGGTTGATGGCTCAAGGCAGGCCGAAGGCTAGCTGAAGGCTCAAGGTTGGCCGAAGGTTGGCTGAAGGTTGGCTGAATTTCAGACCCTGCCTTTTCTTTCAAATGAGGTTTTCCTTTTCTTCTATCTTCAAATATTGCATTCTAGATGTTCAAAAATTCCATGTATGCCAGATTTTCAACCGCAAATAGCACGCCCCACCCACACCCCTACACCTAGTTATTACTGTTAACCCATTTGCCAAATGGGCATTGATTTCATGACATGTAACCCTTGCTCAAACGAGGGCATGGTTATATCATTGTTGCCATCAACTATTTTATGAAATGGGTTGAGGCATTGCCTACATACAATGCTGATGGTATTACTATCATGCAATGCCTTTTTAACCACATTATAGCACATTTTGGTGTCCCTCAAGTTATCGTGACTAACCATGGATCACATTTTCATCAACACATGATGGCAAAGTTAACTGCTTAGTTGGGCCTTCACAATGATAGATCGACTCCATATTATCCACAAGCCAATGGCCAAGTTGAATCAGTCAATAAGGTTTTGATTACTATGCTTCAACTTACCATTGGGAAGCACAAAACATATTGGCATTTAATTCTTTTCTAAGCTCTTTTGGCTTACCGAACCTCTGTTAAGACGGCCACTAGATTCACTCTGTTCCAAGTGGTGTACGGTATAGAGGAAACTCTTCCAATCGAATGTGAAATCCCTTTGCTTAAGCTAGCTATCAAACTTATTTTGAATACCTTGCTTAAGGAGGAGCAGATACTATATCTTGAGAGACTCAACGAGACTCATCACATCACTGTAATGACTATTAAAGCTCAAAAGAAACGTGCAAAGCTCATTTTGACCAAATCATTTCTCCTTTCACTTTCACTGAAGGCGACTTGGTCCTTATTTATGATCAAGCCAATGATAAGTTGGGGGTAGGAAAGTTCGAACCTATGTGACATGGGCCCTACATTGTCAAGTGTGTCTTACACAAAGGTGCCTATGAGCTATGTGATTATGAGGGAAATGCATTGTCACAGCCCTGTAATGGGTTGTACCTCAAAAAGTATTATGCGTGAAATTTGTATTATAACTTTTTTACATTAGTGTGTTAATTCATTAGTGTGCGTTTAGATTTTTGGTGTCTTTGTTTGCTTTGCAGGCACATGTTTTTCTGCTTATCATGTGTTCCACTCAATTTGCAGATGTCATCGAGTCATTACATTGGTTTTGCTGATGGTGCATGTCATAGCACACGGAGTCTCTCTTCCGCAGCATGGGTACTCTACGACCCTAATGGTGAGTTAATGAACTTACAAGGTATCTACCTTGGTCAAACAAACAATAATATTGCTGAGTATAGTGCTGTTATTGAGCTTTTGTCAGAAGGAGTTGCTCTTGGAAATTAGAGATTTAGTTGTTAGGTTGGATTCCCATGTCGTTGTGTTATAATTAAACAATCATTATTTAGTAATAAATCCACAAATATTGCGTATGTATCTGCATGTTATATTGTTAGAAAGAAATTTTGATTACATTACATATCAACATATTCCACGTAATTTAAATAAATTAACTGATGCATTAGAAAATTTTGTTCTTGATAGATATTTGCATCATTTGTAAAATTGAATCATGTTATGAACACATAAGTAGAAATAAAACATGTATATATATATATATATATGAGAGAGAGAGAGATCGCATCCCTCGGAGTGTTTACATCAAAATATCGAAAAATAGAGTGTTCTGAGACACTTGGCTTTCAAAGCCTGCAAAATGTGTAAAATACTAGAAATACTATTGGTGAGCACTGGTATTGCAACAAGAATGCTGCAACTCCTGGGCTACCAACTTTACTCTTATCAACCAGATAGTTCGTAACAAACTTGGAAGCGTCGATGATGTATGCACAAGTACTAGTTCACACTGTAGGTTGTCACTTGGTCAGTCGGCGTGAGATCACTAGGAGCTCAAGCCAACTCCTATAGATTTCAGAACAAGCTCTATGTGTGGTGAAAGAAAAGAAAGATTACTCTACAGAATCTATTCTAACTTTAGAAAGGAAAAAGACTGGAATGTAAAGCAACACCTAGTAAACCCTAATTAACAAGCTAATTCTACTTTTGCCAAAAACACTATGAAAACCATGAAAGAAATGCCATTACCTACTCAAGAAAGAAAACAACATCTAACCATGCTATTTCTGGAAGTAAAAAGAAAAAAACATATTTTTTGATTTTTATGTGATTTTATGAGGATTTGACATGCATCTAATTTATTGTGTGTGAGTGTGGCAGTGAACATGTGGTGTTTAAGGGTGGTTTTGGAGCTTGGGAGGATGGAAGATGGTGTGGATGGGTCCTAGGGGGTCTTAGGTGGCCTTCTGGAGACTTTTCCCACACTCGTCCTTTGAAATAAAGCCTACAGGAAAAACTATAGGAGGACGCAAGGAAACTACAAGAGGAAAATAGGGAAACTATAGGAGGCCTACAAGAGGAGGCCGAGAGAAATTTCCACTATTTTGAGGGTATGAGAGTGGGTGGAAAATGTGGATGAAGGTTGGAAGAGGTGTTAGGGTTCCTATGGTCTACCATGAACCACCAAGAGAGAGAAAGATGATTAGGTTTGCTCAACAAGAGAGGAAGAAGTCCTATGAAAAATGAAGGAAACTAAGGCAGAATTGAGGTAAGTTTTAGGAGACCTGTAGGGCATGGATCGAATGGAGGATGTGATTGCTGATAAGCTGGCCTACTACAGGAAGACATCTGTTGCAAAGGAATTGACAGTCAACCAATAAAATCAAGCAACAAATGAAATGAGTGCATTTAGGAAAAATAGAGTTTTGCATTAAAATTGTCTAAACTATGATCAATGAAAGGAAATGTTAAGAAATGTTGTAGGAAAGGAAAGCATGAAAGAGGAATATTTCATATTAGGAAATGAACATGATAAAGGAGACCTGAAGCAAAGAAAAACTAGAATATTAACCAACTAAAAAGTTGCAAACACTAGAAGTCCTATGAATAAGGAAAGTTTGTGTTTTTGGGGCAGCAAGAGAGCCTTTGCCTCAAATCATGGTCTCAGAGGGAAGAAGAGAGGCCAAGGCACTATTTCTAGCCTTTTCAATCTTTTCTTATCGCTACTCAACCTACTACAGAAAGCACAAATGGAAGCAAATTACTAAATCATCAAAAGCAACCTATTCTTAACCATAAAAGAAATACATCTAACAGCAAATTAATCTACAAACTGAAGTAAGCATACAAATAAAAGTAAAGGGAAGATTGGCTACTTGGATTGGGCTCTATCCCAAGACCTTGAGCCCTCTAAGGTAACTCAATGCTAGCTCAAAAAGGATTACATCTTCATTATAAAAAATAGCAAGTTTACATGAAATTGTCACAAAATAATAAACTCGAAATTTGAGCAGAGTTTACATAAGCAAAAATCTAACCCTAGTGAGGTCCTAGGCCTATCCACATATACATCTAAAGCTACCAACAACTTCCTTAAAATCGGGGAGGCTTAGCTCCCAAAACTCAAGATAACTATTATTCATCCTCCACATGCTTGGTTGCCTTCTAGTGCATGATTCAGCCGCTTGTACTCCAAGTTGAATGAAGCGGAATTCAAAGTGAGGAGTAATAAATGAGGGGTATTCCCTCCTATAAGTACTCTCCTCTATCTACTTCAAGTTATTGTTGTCATTTGACCACTCGATACTTGACTTTGACCTCGAAATCCATCAATAATCTGCATTAAATACATGTTAGACCACATGGCATCATAACTCACTCAACTCACTTTATAAGCATAAATATAATCAGAAAATCATACAATAAGCCAAGAGAATGGTTGATTTGACTAGATTAGGAGGTAAAATTAACCCATATAATTACCCATATATGACGCTCATCATCACCCCCCAAATAAAGTTGTTGCTCATCCTCTAAGCAACTTAGTCAATATCCTCATCTTTTATTGCCCTGGTGGCCTCCCTAGCATCCCAAGCACCTGATGTGGTCTGCTCATGTTGGCCATAAAACCTTGCCTTTCTTTATATGTCCTTCCACTTCTCCTCCTCTTCTTCTTCTCTTCTACCTTCCAGCATGCCTAATAGGAGTGGGGGACTCAATTTGAGGCCAATCCAGTTGACCTTCAGTCTTTGCATGGAGCGCTTGTACATGGGCACTCTTTTAAATGCCTCCTTCAACCTCATGGGGGAATGGTATTCCGTTATCTGCAAACTGTGAGGTAAGGTGTTCCATATTCTCATGCATGCATGCACACAATCATCCCCAAGTAGCCTCTGCATATCTTCAAAGTGTGCAATGGCTTGTGCCTTATTGTTTAGATATTCAGGGGAAATCTAAGGGTCATTGGAAAGCAGGTTGTGTGTGTTGATGCGTGCCATAGGATCTGATAGTTCAACTCTTATCATTCATGGGTCGTTCTGCTCTTTTAAAATCAATCTTTTCATTTCTACTACCCTCAATTCTTCATGGTTCATCCATGAGGCTGTGGCCATTAATTACAAGTCCCCTAGCTTGGTATTGGGGTCCCGCACATTCATGTCTATGAGGGCCATGTTGTGTAGGTAGAACACTCCATCTTTGCCTTATCCTTTGAGGTGCTTTGGTCACGCAGATCCATGAACTGTCTATAGTCTTGGAAAGGAATTGTGCCTCTTTGTGCCAAAGTTTTTATTTGGAATTGAAGCCATTGGTCCTTCAGATAGAGGCCATAGCATTTGGCTAGTGTTTTTCATTGTAATGCTTCCATGGATAAGCTGGCCATGTATGTCAGCTGAGTCTCTTTCTCTTGCAGCTGCCTCCTTAGGATTTCATTCTCATTTTCAAGGTGGCTTCTTTTGATGGCTTCTCTGTCCCTGCGAGCACTCAATTCTCTGCCCATTTCCCTAACTTTGTTTTCCATATGGAAATCATCCTCAACTCCTTTGGATTTGGCTATCTGCATCCACCTATGTGATCTCACTCTTTCTTTCTCCAATTCGAAAAATAGTGGAATTGCAAATTTTTGTGGGATTATCCTACCTCCCGCAAGTAGATTGTAATAGGAGGCAATACTAGGCTGGGGGTTATGTTATTGTAGCTCTTGCACTTCCTCCTTCACCTATGGCTGTCCTTCTATCTTTTTCTCAAGCTTTTGGGTCTCCTATAGTTGGGATAGTGTCTCCTGTAGGACTGTTTCAGCCTCTTGTAGGTCTAGTTTTGGGTCCTGTAGCACTGCCTTTCCCTTCCATGTAGAATATCCTGGAGTCCCCCGTTCATATGTTATAGGTGTCTTGGAAGGAGATTCTTTCACCTTCACAGATGGTGAATCTTCAATAGTAATGGGAACTTTTGAAGAGGGCTGAGGTTTTCCTACTTTAATTCTTTTGCTCTTCCTTGCCCTAAAATACATGAAGGTTTGTCTTTTCCTCTTCTACTTTGGCTTGACTAGTGTACTAAGGGCAGTGAGGGCAGTTGCTACCTTTCTTTCCAAAGTATCAGCAGACTCTTCTCCTTGCTCTGCCTTCGCTACCTCTTTTTCTCCTTCTTCTGTCTCTTTTTCTGTCTCTTCAACTTTTCCCTCGTATGTTTCTTTTCCTTCCTCCTTCCTTTCTTGCTCTGCTATGTCACCATTGGCTTCATCTTCTCCTCCTTTTTGTTCTTCCTCCTCACTGCTAGTAGGAATAACATCATAGGTTAATGCTTTTATGTCATCTTCAACTATCATATTTCAGAAAACAAACCATGCTATAGGGAGTGTAAAGGTATGTAGGGCTTCCTCTACTAGGATTTTTATTAAGCCATGGTGAGCTAACTGCCCTGAAATTCCTACTTGTATTTTCGTGTTGGAGTAAATGAGGGATTGAAGGAGAAAATAAGGGATATTGAGCTTTTGAGGTGCTGGCGTATTCATGCCATACCTCAAGTCATGGAGGATTCTGAAATGATAACCATAGACAATGATGTGCCTCCCCTCACAAGAAATGTATTTTATTATTTGGTAGCTAACCTCATCCCAGGGATATGGTATACTAGCCCTTCTAATTCCATTTTTATCTTCCACAAGGGTTTCATTATTTTGGAAAAAATTCTTCTTGGCAGCCTGGCCAATTGGTTTCTCATCTTTACACCAAGGCAACCCAAGAGGAACAATAGTGACCCTACTGATGAATTCTGGGGTTATTTCAATGGAGAGGCATCTAATGGTTATAGTGGCATGTTTTCTTGAGTGAGGGACCAAAGAGAGAGAGAATTCTTGGGCAATCTCCTCATCAAACCCTTGGAATTTCTCAAAGAAATTCATCTAGTTTGCCCTTGTGAATATGTCCACTACTTGAGGATGTGCATGGAGCCTAGTGGAGTTAGTGGACTCCCTTCTCATAAACCCTCCTGTCATACTGCTTGTTCCTTTTTTAAAAACAAAATATGGAGGTAGAGACAGAGAGTTTTTGATAAAAATCGAAAAAACAGAGACTGTGTTTTTTTAAATAAACAAAAAATTTTGATGTATTTTCTGCCCTCTTAAAGACTTATTTCATCCTCAAATGGAGACCACTTCTTTCATATATTTATATTCAACAGGGGGCATGCATGAAACCTACCTCTTCAAACTTAATTTCATGCCAAAAACCGTGTTTTCTCCCTTCAAAATGGCTCACTGCCCCTCCTGTAGAAGCTCATTGTCCCTCCTGTAGATTTCCTATAGGTGTTCCTGTAGAAAATGCCAAGAGAAAATATAGGGAGGAAATTGATGGAGGATGATGGTTAAAAGGCTATGGGGGCACAAGAAAACTGTTGTGGTTGAGTTACGAGGAGAAAATGAAGAAAATGTGATCAGAATATGGGGGGAGGAGAGCTCATTACCCTTTATGGATATTTTTTGGTTATGAGTGCTGAGCTAGAAAGTTGTACATTGGCCATATTCAGACCATT
>APFE031466062.1:41967-86318 GCA_000404065.3 Pinus taeda | reverse complement strand
CATTGGTCACCACTTGCTTGGTCATCATGGCCCCTCCTCGTAATCATCCCTCATTATTAAATCAGAGTTCACTCTTTCTCCACTACCTGTCCTTGGCATCTTTTGCTTGAGTTGGTTATGCGCACGTGTGGGTGACATCTCGGAGGAGTCGAGTCAACTAAATCAAGGTGGAAAATTTAACTGGCCACCTTTCACTCTTTCAATCTCAACCATCTCACTGCCTTTGTATGACTCCTAATTATACAAATACAAATAGAGCAGTGACTTAGTTACTTACATGTGATCCAAGTGTATTTGTTGTGAGGTGTTGTGGCTCTCCCTGCTACATTCCTTCTTCATGCATGCTATCTTTGCTAGCTAATGTGTGGTTGTGTACTTTTGCAAGTTCTTCTTTTGTTGGAGTTGAGCTGCATGTGCCTTTCCAACCTTCAGATGTGCACTCTTTTGCTATTGGTGTTGGACTTCTATGGGATCAGCTGCTATAGGAATTCCTACAGGAGCTCCTATAGCTGCTTCTCCCCTTGAAACTTTAGCTTTTCCCTATGCTTGGAACTCGAGAATAATGCCAGGGGTGTCATGCATGATGGAAGGATAATAGGTAAGCTTCAGGTAAGGTTATTGGTGCCTTTTCCCTTTTTTTTGTTTTTGTTTTTTACAATATTGGAAAACTGTTTTTTTCTGTGTTTTTCCTGGATAGGAAAAGAAATGATGCTTAGGGTGTGACAGGCTTGGAAATGATAGCAAGCAGGCTTAAAGGTGGTAAGAGGGATGATAATTTCTTCATGAAACTCTCTTCATCCCTCAAATTGCCTTCAGTAGACATTTTTTTCTCTCTGTAATTCCATCAGGAACCTCCTATAGAAAACATAGAGCCTCCTGTAGAAAACATGGTTTTGGAAGGAAAAGGTGCAATGGGGTGAAAGAGATGCCAGAAATGGTGGAGGAAGGTGTGGAGAAGATGAGATGGGTGCTGGTATGAATGCCAGGGTTCCCTTAACACCTTGTTCTGCTCCCTGTAGTCCTCCTGCAAACCTATAATGCAACAAAAATTAATTTTTCTTTCCCCTTTTTTCTTTTTGAAAACAATTAGGGTGCCTCAGAGAGGTTTTCGCCCTAATTACCTACCCTGGGTGCCTCCAAGGGAGGTTTTCACCAAGAGATCTTATTATTTTTTTTCCTTTTTTTTTTTGACATCATTGGGCTGCCTCAAAAGAGGTTTTCAACTCAATGATGGGACTCAAGTGCCTCATGGAGGTTTTCACTTGAGTCCTTATTCTTTGTTTTTTTTTCTTTTTTTCTTTTTCTTCAATGACTGGGTGAAGTAGAAGCTAAGACATGCTCCACTACAATCACTATTCTATTCAATTCTTCAATAAACTCTCACTTGGAGAGGGGTTTCTTGTAGACTTTCAACTCATGTCCATTGACAAGCATGGGGATGGCTTCATCATCAATAGTTTTGATTAGAACTGAACCATTGTCATTGCATTTCGCCATAGTGTAGGGTCCCAACCATCTCATCCTTAGCTTGCCTTTGAAATATTTATATCTTGAATCATAGAGTAGTGCCCAATCTCCCTCTTGGAATTGCTTCTCCTTGATATTTTTGTCATGCCATATCTTTCTCTGAAGCTGAACTACCTCTGTACGAAGAAGGGCTTGCAATCTATATTCATCCAATCCATTGAGCTAAAGTAATCTCTCCTTTTGTGTATGGCTGAGGTCTAGGTCCAACTAAGCTGCCATCCCTAGGGTATTGAATTCAAACTCTATTAACAACACAAACTTCTTCCCATAGACCAGTTCATAGGGTGTGAACTGGGTGGTGGTCTTCCATGTTGTGTTGTAGGCCCAAGTGGCCTCAACTAATCTGTCCACCCAATCTTTTCTGCTACTTCTCACTACCTTGGTCAAGATCCCTTCCAATGCTCTATTACTGACCTCCACTTTCCCATTGGCTTATGGATGGTAAGGGGTGGAAGTCCTGTGCTTGATCTTATGATGTGTGAGCAAGTCTTCAATCATGCTAGAAGTGAACTTACTACCTTAGTCTATGACCAACTCTCCCAGATACCCAAATTTGTAGAATATGTTTTCTCTCAAAAACTCAGCTACTTTTTCTTCTGTCGATACTTTGATTGCTTTTGTCTCTGCCCACATTTTCAAGTAGTCGGTGCACACAATGGTGTACTGCTTCTGCTTTAAAGGGGGGTTGATAGGCCCCACAAAGTCCATGCCCCACTTCTCAAATGCCTCAAAGATCACTTAAGGTTGCATGGGAATTTCATCCTTCGGAGTGGGTTTCCCCATCCTCTAACACCGATCACACTAGCTCGTGTATCTCCTCACATACTGATGAAGAGTGGGCCAGTAGTAGCCTGCTTGCAATATCTTGAAGGCAGTTCTTTTTGCTGCAAAATGACCTCCACAAGGCCCATCATGACAATTCAGGAGGATTTCAAAGGCTTCCTCCTCCCTAACACATATTCTCAAGATCTAATCTGGGCCAAGTTTGAAGAGATTACCTCCAATCTAGGTGAAAGGGGCACTTTTCCTTACTATCCTACTGGGAATTGTCTTTTGAGGATAGGTGTGGTGGGAATTGTGTTGAAACCAAGTAGTTTAATATATCAAAGAACCATGGAGAGAGTACTAATATAGAAAATAGGTGTTCATCTAGCATTTGGTTATCCACATTCCTTGTTCACCTATAGGCAATTTCACTCTAGACAAAAAGTCAGCAACAACATTCTCTTTACCAGGCTTATCAATAATTGTCAAATCAAACTAATGCAGTAAAAGAAACCATCTCATAATGCAAGAATTTACATCTGGTTTGTTCATTAAATATCTAATTTCAGCATTATCATTGTGCAAAAAGTTTTCATAGCTTGTGACATAATGTCTGAATTTGTTTAAGGAATGCACGACAGTTAGGAGTTCCTTTTCAGTCACTGTATAGTTTAACTCTGCCTTTGACAAGTTCTTTCTTATAAAGTATATGGCATAAGGTAACTTTTCATCAACTTGTCCTAAGGCTTCTCCTATTGCTTTGTTCGAAGCATCTTTGTGAATGTGAAATGGTAGGGCCCAGTTTGGGCCTCTGAGAATTGGGGCAGTCACGAGCTTGCTCTTCAAGGTATCTAGGGCTTCTTAATAGTTTTCCGACCATATGAACTCAACATCTTTGCCTAAGAGGCCAAACAAAGGAGAGGCTATCTTGTTGAAGTCTTTAATGAATATCCTATAATATCCAGCTAAGCTTAGGAAAATTCTGACATATCTCACCTTTTGAGGAGGTAGGACCCTTTGGATGATGGCAATTTTGTTGGGGTCCACCTGCAGTCCTTGTTGAGATATTGCATGACCTAGCACGGTCCCTTCAGTCATCAAGAATTCACATTTTTCCAGACTAAGGGACAAGTTCATCTCAATACACTTATCCATAACTTTTCCTAGGTTAGATAAATCTTCCTGAAAGTCAGATCCATAAGGGGTAAAATCATCCATGTATATTTCCACTACATCATGAACCAATTCAGAAAATATACTCAATACCGCTCTTTGGAAAGTGACTGGAGCATTGCACAAACCAAAACGAAGGACCCGGTATGCAAAGGTACCCCAAGGACAAGTGAAAGTGGTCTTATCTTGATCTTCTGGGCTTATTTGAATCTTATTGTACCCGCTGAACCCATTTATGAAGGAGAAAAACATTTTCCCTGCCAGACTGTCTAACACTTGATCTATGAAAGGTAAAGGAAAGTGGTCATTTTTAGTGTCTTTGTTCAATTCTCGATAGTCAACAGAGATTCTCCACTTACCATTTTTCTTTGGCACTAGCACCAAAGGAGATCATTCACTATTAGAAATGGGATAGATGAATCCTGCATCAAGAAATTTATGTAGTTCTTCCTTAACAATATCTCTAAGTTTTGGGTTCATCCTCCTTTGAGGTTGCCTGGCTGGCTTGCAATCTTCCATGATGTATATATGATGAGTAAATATTGAAGGGTGCACTCCCTTCATCTCCTTATAACTCCAAGCGAAGGCATCTAGATGTTTTCTCAGTAGGCTGCGTAGCTCCTTCTCCTGGGAAGGAGATAGGGATGGATTGATTTTCAATGTACTTTTTGGGATGAACTCTATATTTTTGACATGGAGAGAAGTAGGGTCGGCCACACAGAGATCATTTGAGGGTTTTTTGTGTTTCTCTTACTATGTCTTCTAATGGTGATACACTGGGAGGTGGATTCCCAATCAAATTTTTAATCATATCATCCTCATCTTGTGGTTTTCCTCCCATGGCGATTTCCAATGCACAAAGCGATGCAGAATGAACTTCATCCTCATCCTCCTCCTCCAACCAGAGAGGTAGATCATGTTCTAGCAAGGGTTGGGTGGGAGGATATAGGGTTAACAGCTTGGACATATGCCCATTCGTTATGGTCATGTTCCCAGCTCAGCAATTGATGTAGGCATCGGCTGTAGACAACCAAGGTCTTCCTAGAATAAGAGGATACCCAGTGAGCTTTGCCTTTGGCTGGAGAACTAAGAAATTAGCAAGGTACTCCCAAGAATCAACGGAGACCATCACATCTTCCACAATCCCCTCAGGGGTCATAGTGGAGTGGTTTTCTAGCTATAGCACCGTCGTGGTCTTCCTCAAGGAGCCCTGGAGGTTAAGTTTGATCACTGTGTCCTTCATCATCACATTAATGGCAGCTCCCAGATCAATCAAGGTATGTGGGACCATTTTTCCATTTATGTGGACATCAACTACTAGGCTTCCAGGATCCAGATATTTTGGACAAATTATCTGCCCCAACGTTAGGTTGGACAGTTGTCTTATGACATTGATGGTTTGGGCGTCTCTCTTGCACCTTCCTGGATGCCTAAATCACTTCTCTTTGATCAACCTATTGTATATAGGCACATCTTTTATGGCTTGGAGAAGTGGTATATTCACACATAAATGTTTCAATTCTCCCAGGAGTTCAGTCTCTTTTTTGGTAGGCTGGATTGTCATGGATAGTCTCTCAGGAAAGGGTGGATTTTCTTTAAGTTTGTTTTCCTATTTATCTTATTCAGCCTACCTGGATAGAGGCTGGCTATCTGGGAGAACTTTTCCAGATCACAAGTTGATTTCTTAAATCTCCTCAGCATAAGTTCGACATGATGGTTCCCCACTATCCACTTGTTCCGCCTGTCTGTTGTTTGGGTTCGAATTTGGCTAGGCAGGCATTTGGGGTTGCCTTGGTGGAGTAGTAGGTAACGGTTGTGGTTGGGCAGGTGGTGGAGGTAGAAGAGAGGGAAGAGAGTTGTATTGGGGCCTCCACCCCTGATGAGATGCATTCCACTGAGGTTGTGGCTGCGTATAGTGTTGAAATGAATGAGCGGTTGGTTGGGCATGATATTGAGATGTGAAGGACCAAGGAAGAGGTGTCGACCAGGAAGGATGAGTAGGGGGGCCCAAGAAGGTATGGAGGTGACTTGGTTGGGGTTGTAGTATGCCTGAGATGTCCCTTGCATCCCCTGCTAGTATGGTCTAGGTCCATGTGGCCTCCTTTGGTTTATGTAATAGATTTGTTTAGTGACTCCTTCGACCCTTTGGTATATGGCTTTAAGTCTAAGCAAGGAAGGGCACTTATCTGTAGAATGATTTTATTCACAGACTAAACAAACCTCTATAGATTTCAATGGGCATTCATTCCTAGGATGTCTCCTGGTGCATCTACGACAAAAAATGGCCAAAGCCCTCTCTACTTCCTCTTGCTTTCTTTTGATATGTAAGGTATCCATTTGTAGGGAAAGAGTCTGCAACATTTCACTCTTGAAGTCTTCCAGCATGCTTCTAATTTCCCCTTTAATGGATGAATTGGAAGAAGAGGTACTGGCTATGGGTTGACCCCCCTACCTTTCTTTATGGCTGCTCTAGAATGGTTTCTAAAATCAGTATTTATGTCCTCATAGGGTAGTTGGTAGATGTCTCCTCCGGCCAGTAGATGGAGGGTGTCTAAAAGGTCTTCCTAAATTCCCCTGAGCAGGACCAATTTCAAAGACTGAGGGTTAATTGCACACCCAGCCCTTTTGTAATTAAGCTAGAACCTCTCTTCATAGTCTTCCAGGGACTCATCACTTCCCATAGTCATTCGGAAGATTTCTTCTTTAGTATCTTTTGACCTACAATAGTCTTGATACTTATTGTTAAAGGCCTACTACATCTAAGCCCAAGTTGTGATGCTATTTCTAGGTAATCCCATGAACCAATGCAATGCTACATCCTTGAGAGTAGAAGGGAAAATTTTCAACTTTTTCTCGTCTTCTGCATAGTCATAAGTTTGACAGATGACAACAAACTTGAACAAGAAGGTGTCAGGTTCTTCTATAGTCAGACCATGGAAATGAGGTGGGTTGAAGGGCTTATATTCTTCATTTTTGTGTTCCCGTTGGTCTCCCAAATGGGATAGGTACCCTCTATTCTTTCCCCATTTCCCCTAGGATTTTTTTTTCAACCATTGCCTCCAGAGGAATGTTTTCTTCTTCTTCTTCCCCTATAGGTTCTTCAAATGTGTCTAGTTGTTCACCTAAGGGTTCTTCTTGATCGCAGCCACCGAAGAAGAGAGAAGGTTGGCTTTGTGAAGCAGTGGGGGTGTTGGGAAAGAATTTTCCTGAGTTATCTCTATTTCTACGAGGCATGAAAGAAAATCTTTTTGGTTGGTTTTTTCTTTTTCCCCACACTGAAAGTACCTGCGAAAACTAAAATTGATTGAACAAAACAAATTGCAACTAGCTGAAATGAACTTGCTGAATGGAAATTTTCAGAATTAAAAAGGAAAGCAAGGAAATGCAAAACGGAAGGAAATGAAATGACTAGTTTACTTTTGCCAAAATGAAATTTGTAGAATTGGAAGGGAAATAAAGGAAATGCAGAACTGAAAGAAAATAAATGACTAGTATACTTTTGCGGAAATAAAATATTAGCAGAATGTTGCAATATGAAATAGAAGAAAGCAATAATCACATAATACTCTGACGCTTCCTCAGCAATGGCGCCAAAAAAAGTCATAAGCGCCAGTATTGCAGCACGAATGCTGCAACTCCTAGGTTGCCAACTTTACTCTTATCAACCCAATAGTTCGTAACAAACTTGGAAGCGTCAGTGTTGTATGCATAAGTACTAGTTCTCATTGCAGGTTGTCACTTGTTCAGCCAGCGCGAGATCACTAGGAGCTCAAGCTAACTTCTATATATTTCAAAAGAAGCTCTAAGTGTGATGAAAGAAAAGAAAGATTACTCTATAGAAGCTATTCTAATTGCAAAAAGGAAAAAGACTGGAATGTAAAGCAACACCTAGTAAACCCTAATTAACAAGATAATTCTACTTTTGCCAAAAACACTATGGAAACCTTGAAAGAAATGCCATTACCCACTCAACAAAGAAAACAACATCTAACCATGCTATTTCTAGAAGTAAATAAGCAAAAAACATAGTTTTGGATTTTTATGTGATTTTATGGGGATTTGACATGCATCTAATTTATTGTGTGTGAGTGTGGCAGTGAATAGGTGATGTTAAAGGGTTGTTTTGGAGCTTGGGAGGATGGAAAATGGTGTGGATGGGTCCTAGGGGGTCTTAGGTGGCCATCTAGAGGCTTTTCCCACACTTGTCCTTCAAAACAAAGCCTACAGGAAAAACAACAGGAGGACACAGGGAAATTACAGGAGGAAAATAGGGAAACTAAGGAGGCCTATAGGAGGAGGCCAAGAGCAATTTCCACTATTTTGATGGTGTGAGAGTAGGTGGAAAAGGTGGATGAAGGTTGGAAGGAGGTTTTAGGGAACCTATGGTCTACCATGAACCATAAGGAGAGAGAAAGATGATTGGGTTTGCTCAACGAGAGAGGAAGAAGTCCTATGAAAAATGAAGGAAACTAAGGTAGAATTAAGGTGAGGTTTAGGAGAACTATAGGGCATGGATCAGATGGAGGATGAGATTGCTGATAAGCTGGACTACTACTGGAAGAGATTTGTTGCAAAGGAACTGACAGTCAACCAAGACACTCAAGTAACAAATGAAATGAGTGCATTTAGGAAAAACAAAGTTTTGCATTAAAATGGTCTAAAATATGATCTATGGAAGGAAATGCTGAGAAATGTTGTAGGAAAGGAAAGCATTAAAGAGGACTATTCCAAATCAGGAAATGAACATGATAAAGGAGATATGAAGCAAAGAAAAACTAGACTATTAACCAACTAACAAGCTGCAAACACTAGAAGTCCTATGAATGAGGGAAATATGTGCTTTTGGGGAAGAAAGAGAGTTTTTGCCTCAAATCAAGGTCCCAGAGGAAGGAAGAGAGGGCAAGGCACTATTTATAGCGTTTTGAATCTTTTTTGATCATTTCTCAACCTACTACAGAAAGCACAAATGGAAGAAAACTACTAAATCATCAAAAGAAACCTATTCTTAACCATAAAAGAAATACATCTAACAGAAAATTAATCTAGAAACTGAAGTAAGCATATGAATACAAGTAAAGAGAAGCATGGTTTCTTGGATTGGGCCCTAACCCAAGAGCTTCAACCCTCTGAGGTAACTCAGTGCTAGCTCAAAAAGGATTCCATCTTCATTATCAAAAAATAGCAAGTTTACATGAAACTATCACAAAATAATAAGCTCGAAATTTGAGCAGAGTTTACATAAGCAAAAATATGACCCTAGTGAGGTCCTAGGCCTCTATACTTATACATCTGAAGCTATCAACATCTTCCTTAAAATCAGGGAGGCTTGGCTCCCAAAATTCGAGATAACTATCAATCATCCTCCACTTGCTCAACTGCCTTCTAGTGCATGATTCAGCTACCTGTACTATGAGTTGAATAAAGGGGAATTTGAAGTGAGGAGTAATAAATGAGGGGGTTTCCCTCCTATAAGTCCTCTCCTTTGTGTACTTCGAGTTATTGCTACCATTTGACCACTGGATCCTTGACTTTTACCTCGAAATCCATTAATAATCTGCGTTAAATACATGTTAGACCACATGGCATCATAACTAACTCAACTCACTCTATAAGCATAAATATAACTAAAAAATCATACAATAAGCTAAGAGAATAGTTGATTTGATGAGGTTAGGAGGTAAAATGAGCCCATAAAATTACCCATTTATGAGGCTCATCAACTATCAAACTATGCAATGCTCATGGTAGCACGTGACTGTTCTGATCACTCGACCTAACAGCCGATGTAGTCTCGCAGATATTCCCACTGTATGTCTTTGCCAACACAGTGGAACATCGTCGATGGTGGCATAATCTGGAACCCCTCAGGTAGTTGCCTCTATGTTGCGTTCCATCTCGATTAAGGGGTCAGCCCCTTCTTCGTAGTCTGCAGCCACTATCAAATGGGAAACTTGTTGCACTACTGGCGACATGCCTAGTGGTCTCTTTGGTCCCACATCTACACATTTATCATAAGTTGAGTCTTAGATTACATTCTCATAAAAATCATAAAAACTTGAAAAAATTCAAAAAAACAAGTTTTTACTTGTGTCGGTCCAATGTTCACCTGGTGGCAAAGGTAGATCTGGATCCCTACGAAATTTGTGCAGGTATACGCATAGTCATCTACCATAAGTAGCTGGAATTCAAGCCAAGCAAAGAACTATGGTGGATAGTGCATTTGTTGGCTCGTGCCTCCTCAAGGCATGAGTTGGCTCCATCTCACAATCCTCAGATCTCGGGGGGCATGATGTGGTACTTCTATCCACTGATACCAGAAGAGAGGTATGTGCTCCAAGAAGAAGGTCACTAGTATGGAACCAAACCTGAACTACTTCAAGTGTCTGTGTTTACTTTTTTTCAGTTGGAGCTTTATGTTCACCAAAAGAGATCCACACCAGCTAAAGATGGTGGGAGTCAAACAAGCAATGGCATACTGAAACTGAGACTTGGAAGCCTCGTGAAGAGCTTGTGTACTAGATACATGTGCCATGGTGAACAACATTGTTCTCAAAACAAATTTATTGGTGATTTTTGCAATCTTCACCTTACCTTCATTAGTTATCTCAATTCCAAGATAGTATCTATGGACTAGACTCCTAGTTCTCTCACCTCCTTGGCAAGATCCAAAGATTTGAATAGCTTCTCCTCAATGGGATAATATCGTGATGAAGTAAATGTCCATTTCCTTCAATTCTAGTTCCTACCATTCGATGATGAATATCTCCCAATCTACATCCCAAAGGATGATCAGATAAGGTAGCAGTTCCACCTGTGCCCTCAACCCTATGGTCTGGAAGAATTTCAGCAGGCCACAATCCCTCAAAGAATTTATGCATGCTGGATCTTGAGATTACTAGTGATTGTTGTCCTCATGGCGTCTTTCTTTCCACTCTATGACCATCTTTCTCCTACAAACAACATTTAAACCCTTTTTAGTGCCTTTTCCATGGATAAAAATCACCATTTTTGCTTTAACATAAGTTTTTAATCTCTAAAAGTCACCCTTGGCACCATCGCACCTGTTTTTAAAAATAGTACGATGGCGTTGCATGAGCCTTTTGGGCTCAAGCGCAACCATCGTGGGTCTGATAACCATACCCGTGATGGTCGTCGACGACCTAAATTCTAAAAATCCTCCTTTTTAGCTTAAAATCCACCGTTAAAATTACATAAAAAGGTAATGAAATGCAAGAGCTGGGATGAGGCTCTTACCTATCACAGACGGATCGTGAAATGGTCCCTCAGTTATCCCATAGCAGCCACTAGAAAATCAAGGAAATTAGGGCACAAAAATACTTTCATAGCTTAGTTTGGTAAAATGGTAAAAAATGAAATTACTTTGCCTATTTATAAGTTTTGAAGGTTATTTGTCAAATATTTTTGTAATATTTTGATATTTTCTTGATATTAGTGATAGGTGTGTTTCTTGTGCAGTTATAATTGCCTTCAATGTGAACAACGATCATTATTGATCGATTCTAGGAGTTCATTTTATCTCTTTTTCAGACTCGTTAAATAAACAAAAAAGGAACCCCCCTTAAGTCATCTTTCAGCTCTTTTTTGACTCTCGAAAATTGAACAGATTGTCGAGTACTTGTCTTTTCGAACTCGTTAAAGTAAATGAATCAATGTCACCTCAATGTACGTTTACCCCTTTTTTGGGCTGAAACTAACTATTTATGAAAAAGGTACACCTTGGTCGACATGGTCAAGAGCTTCCCTCAGATATTGTTTTCTACCTTTTTTTGTTTGAGGGACAAATTACGAAAAAGGACATTGATATGGATTTAAAAAAGAACGCAACAAATTATAGAGATAACCATCAACACAAAGATGCAGTGAAAATAATACTTCATTTCATTAATGTAAAATACTGAAATATGCTTACAAATAGAAATGGACAGAAACCAGCTAGGGGGATGGTAGCTTATCTCTGAGAAGAGATGTGGCGGCTACATGCCTCTTAACTGTGTTACAATGAGGCTCGAAGGCCTATTTATTGTTGAAAAACAATGGAAAACCCTAAACATCCAAAAACCTAACCCTAGAAGATGAAACACCAAATTGTGGGCCCCATTTGGGTAAATTGGTACATCAACTTCCCAGGGTCGTAACTTTTGCATACATCTTCGTTTGACACATGCAATATCCCATTAGAAATATCTATCCGAGAACTAAAACTTTAGGAAGAGAAACATCGGTTCATGGGACCATGTTGCTCCCAGTTTTCCAAAAAAACGTCGTTTAGGGCCTTAAAATAGCTCCAGAAGTTCAGGACTTGAAAAACTGCTAAAAATAGTAAATTGTGCTGCAATTAAGGAAACTGAGAAGTTGAAAGAAACAATGGTGGTGGTCCAAGTGGACTTGGTGGGTGGCCACCAATATCCACCTAAATCATTCCTCCCCCCTTAGGAAGCAATGGTCCCCATTGCATTGAGTTCCTCCATGAGATGAGGAAGCTTCTGCTGAACTTGATCCCTAGTGAAGAAGTTGGCTTGCTTGGACAACTAGATGCAGTTGAATATTATGCTGGAAAGTGTGCTTGATCTGTGTGTCCATGATCCGATCAGTCGCAGCTTGTTCCAAGCAATTTGGATTTAACTCTATGGGTGTGAGTTGTTCTGCAATGTCGGATGTGTCTAGTAATGGTGGAAAGTATGGCCGAAGGTGGTCCACATTGAACACTGGGTGCAGGCCAAGGACTGGGGAAATGTTGAGCTCAAATGCATTGTCTACCACAGCCTTGGTAATGGTGTAAGTACCATATCAGAGTGGTCTGAGTTTCGATAGGCTCCGGTAAGGTGTTCCTTTTTCAAACGCAACCAAAATTTGTCGCCCACCTGATACTTGTGTGGCACTCAATGTTGATCATCTCACTACTTGTACCTGGCATTTGATTTCTCCAGAATGTCATGGACCTACTAGAGAATATGTTGGATGTGCTCAATGAAGTTGTTTGCCTTATATGTTTCAGACTAGAAATGAACCAAATCTGCGTGAGTAGCTGCAAATGGCATGGCCACATCAATGAGACATACTGGTTGGAATCCCAAGCCCACCTCAAAAGAGATGTGGCTAGTCAAGCTATCGAGAGCCCAATTGTAGTTGTGTTGAACATAAGGGAGGCTCTCATCCCATGTGCATGGATTCTTTGAGTTGTACATGCGCAGAGTGTGTACGATCATCCTATTGACAACCTTTCTTTGGCCATCAGTTCGAGGATGGAACGTTGTGGACTTAGTGAGTTTGGTGTCCAGCATCGACTAGAGACTAGACCAAAATGTACTGATGAACCTGTTGTCTCGATCTGAGATGATAGACTGTGGGATCCAAAAGTGTACCCATACTCGTTCAAAGAAGAGTTTAGCAGTGGCTTCTGCTATTATATTCTTCTTGTAGGTCGCCATAATGGCCATCTTCACGAACCTGTCGATGACCACAAAAACATAGTCGTTTCCATGCTTAGTGGAAGGAAGGCCTGACATGTAATCCATGGAGATGGATTCCTAGGGTCGATGCGAGTTAGATAGTGAGGTATAGAGGCCTTGCTTCTTGATGGTCAATTTGGGAATGGCATAGGTAGTGCATGATCTGATCTACTTCTCGACATCTTGGAGAAGATTCGGACAATAGAAATACTTCTGCAACACTGCCACTGTTTTCTCAACCCCGAAATTCCCATCAGCCCAACTATAGTGTGCTTCCCAAATCATCTTGGCACGCTCACTCGAAGGAACACAAAGGTCACCCAGGTGGCATAACAGGGAATCCTGGAGGTGAAAATCTAGAACATGCTGACCCTCCAAGTGTCTTTGGTATCTGTGGCCGAATTCTAGGTCGCTTTTGTAGAGAAGTGGCCAATCAGAAGTCTCGTGCCCACAAGAGTTGAGCACGGTGGTTAATGCCATGATCGATGGTCGACTGAGGAAGTCTGCAACATTATTGGTGTTGCCCTTCTTATACTTGATATTAAAATGGAACTGTTGCAGGTATGTGGACCACTTCTGATGGCGATCATTCTACAATTTCCCTTGGGTCTGTATGGAATGTAGGGGTCGATGGTCTATGTGGATGACTGTTTCCTTCCCCAAAATGTAATGCTTCCATTGTCGGAAGGCCTAGACAATGGAATACATCTCTTTTTCATAAGTGGCAAACTTTCGGACTGTGTCTGAAAGTGTCTCACTATGATATGCCACTAGACGCCCATGTTGAGTAAGGACTGCCCCAATAGCATAGTCAGAGGCATCTGTCTCGACCTCAAATGGTTGTTGCAAGTCTGGTAATGTGAGCACTAGTGTCCAGCAGAGGTGATCTTTCAACTTTGTGAAAGCCTTTGGTTGAGATTCAGACCAAAATAATTTTTCTTTTACTCCTCCCTTGGTGAATTGACTCAAGGGCCAAGTGATATGAGAAAATCCCAACGCAAACCTGCGGTAGAAGTTGGAAAGACATAGAAAGTTGTAGAGCTCTGTCAAAGTGGTTGGAGATGGCCAATCCGAATGACTTGGATCTTGGTTGGATCCACATGCACCCCATGTTCATCAATAATATATCCCAGATAATGAACCTGGGTCATGCCAAAAGTGCATTTATCCAAATTGGCAGATAACTTGTGTTTCCGCAGTGTTTGAAGAACCTGTTGGATGTGGTGGAGATGCTCTTCCCAACTCTGGCTGAAGATCAGGATGTCATCCAAGTATACCACTACAAATGAGTTGGTTAATGGCTGCAAGATGTCATCCATTAGCCTCATGAAGGTTGAAGGAGCATTTGTCAATCCGAAAGGCATAACCAAACATTTGAAAAGGCCCTCCTTGTCTTTGAAGGCAGTCTCCCACACATCAGAGGGTTCGATTGGTACCTGGTGATATCCTAACTTCAAATTGATCTTGCTGAAATATTTTCCCCTCTTCATTTGGTCTAAGAGATCATCAATCCATGGGAACAGGTACCTATTACAGACAGTGATCTTGTTCAGCGCCCGATAGTCAATACAGAGTCTCCAAGTCCCATCCTTCTTCTATACCAACATGATCAAGCTCCCACAGGGAAATGAACTCAAACAAATGTGACCTTTCTACAACAGCTCCTGAATCTACCTCTTGATTTCATCGTTCTCTTGAATGGAGCACCAATAGATTGTCCCATTGGGCAGTGGCGCAGCTAGGGTCAAATCGATGGAGTGCTTGACCTGACAGTGCAAAAGAACCCCTGCAGGGGATGTGAATATGTCCTCATACTCCTTCATGAAGTTGTCCATCTATAGTTGTTGTGTGGAGGAACCCTGTCTGGAGGTCGTGGCCACTGTCTTCTTCTTTCCTTGAGGGTGTATCATCAGGAAAGAAAATTTCCCAGTTTTAGAAATGAGCTTACTGCATTGTTTTGTAGTAACCAAAGAGATAGCGGTAGGTGGTGCTACCTCTAGTATCATGTACAACTTATTTCCCAAAGTAAGAATAACAACATGTCACTTCCACAAGTATGGTTGTCCTAAAAATACATCACAAACTTCAAGGGGAGCAATGTCACACAATACCTCATCCATGAAGGGCTTGATCTTGTATGGAAGGCGACACTACTAGCTCATGAGAAGATCCCATCCTTGGTAAAGCCACCCGATGGTGTATGGTTGTGGATGTGATGTGGTCAGTAAGCCCAGCCGCTTCACAACCTCTTCCGAAATGAGGTTCTTTTGGCTCCCACTGTCGAAAATGAATTGTAGCGGGGAGCCCTTTACCCACATATGGGAGTGGAAGAGATGCTCCTCCTCTTCTAGATCTTCGGGTTCCTCCTTCAGGATCTTCATGGTGGAAACAATGGCATTGAGCTCTACATTGATAATCTGCTTCCCTTTTTAATTCCCCTTATCAGGTTCTAACTTAGAGTCAAAACATGCATCTGATTCTGAAACCTTTAGCTCAGCCACTAGTGACTGCTTGGCCCGAAACTCACTTGTGTTGTGAGTGGAGCTCTTATGGCACTCACACCACTTTCCATGTCCTTTCGCGACTTCATGGTTTTGTTCTTTGCTTGCAGATTTGGTGGGTTGTCTTGGGCTAACCTGCCTTGGCTTTGTCCTTTGTTCTATGGTTTGGGGGCACCTTTCCCTTGGTTCAGATTCGTAAATCCAAAGTCTCGCTTCTTCTGTTTAAACTTTTGCTTGACCTTGATGGAATATCAGTATGTCGTGCCGAGCGAGGAGATGTTCAGGTATTCTATTTCTTCCTAGATGTACTTTTGCAGGCAACCGTGGTATTTGAGTACCAAATGCTGCTCTGAATCCTTGATACCCAACATTGTGTGAAGGGTATGGAAAATATTGGTAAACTTCAACACATCTTTGTCCCTTCCCTGCCACTGCATGGTCCACTTTATGTATTGATCCTCATAGCTTCCGACAGGGTAGTACTACTCCTTAAGGGCATCTTAGAATAAATTCCAAGTGGGTGCGGCGGAAAATAGTGAACCTGTAATATCATCCTTCTACTCGCAGTAGGTTTCCCACCAGTCTTTCACATGGGGGGCTACTTTGAGAAGAGCGAAAATAATCTTTTCCCGACTGGAAAAATCATGAACAGAAAAATAACCCTCTAGTAGATTTAACCATTTATCGATGACATCGATGTCTATCTGACCCTCGAATATGGGGATTTCAAAATTGACTCGTACGTTAAACAGTGTGGCGTTTCCAGAGTAGCTGTTGGAAGTTGATGCATCGCCCCTGGGTAGCCGCTAAAGGATCTGGGCAACATTGTCCATCGTCGCGTTCCTTTGTCACTCGAGGGCTTCTTCGAGAAAGATTTTGATAGGATCTCTTGCCCCCTCGTCTTTCTTTTCATCTTCCATGGGAGGCCGTCGGGATTTGCGAGGCTAGTCTTGCAAAGGTTCGACCAATTTAAGGCCTCACTCCTTATATCCCGACCTCGTTGGGGACATGCAAAGAAAAATAGAGAAAAAGACCACTCTGATACCACTAATCCATACTTAAACAAGAACACAACAAATTACAAAGATAACCATAAACACAAAGATGCAGTGGAAATAATACTTCATTTCATTAATGTAAAATACTAAAATATACTTACAAATAGAAATGGACAGAAACAAGCTAGGGTGATGGTAGTTTATCTCTTAGAATAGATGTGGCAGCTACATGCCTCTGAACTGTGCTACAATGAGGCTCGAAGGCCTATTTATTGTCAAGAAATAATGGAAAACCCTAAACATCCAAAAACCTAACCCTAGAAGATGAAACACCAAACTGTGGGCCCTGTTTGGGTAAATTAGTACATCAACTTCCCTGGATCCTAACTTTGGTATACAATCTCCGTTTGACACATACAATATCTCATTAGAAAGATCTATCCAAGAACTACAACTTTTGGAAGAGAAACATCAATCCTTTGACCCATGATACTCCCAGTTTTCCCGAAAAGAATTGTTTAGGGTCTCAAAACGGCTCCAGAAGTCCAGGACCCAAAAAACTACTAAAAATAGTAAATTGTGCTACAACTAAGGAAAATGAAAAGCTAAAAGAAACAATGGTGGGGGTCCAAGTGGACTTGGCGGGTGGCCACCAATATCCACATGGATCAGACATGGTGAAGTTTTCTTTTTCGTTTCTTTTTCAAACTCTCTAAACGTGAAAATGATGTCGAGTTATTCTTAAATCGGGCTCATTAAAGTTTATGACAAAACGCTTGTCACCATGACAAGACCAAGCTTCTCCTTCCTAGGGATCATAAAACTTACTAAGATGGATTCATTCGCAGCCATCCATCTGAAAGAGACATGTATGTAAGCATGATGTATGTCATGATCATGGTCCACCTCATTGGTCGGAAATCAGGTGGTTTTCTAGCATGTTCGACTTCAACACATTTATTCGCATGCTGGGACTCGTACATTGATCGGGTTGGTATGGAGCACAAGACCCTAAGTCCTATCTATTATGGCTCAAGCTACATGGATTTTTATGTTATTCATAATTTACACATGTTTCTACTATACGAATGGTTGTGACCATACTGTCAGACTTTATATTTATACCGATCCCTGTTATCTGGATGGCTACACCCATACCATGGATCTTTTTATATAGTCTTCATAATCCATATGGCTGCTTCCATGTCATGGATTCATGTCTTAATCTCAAATATGTATATGTATATGTGTCTTTGATTTGTAGGTCTCCTGACGGTGTGTGTCCCCATCGTTTCCAAAATCTCGTAAAGCAATTCAGCCATCACTCATCGTTCTGCATTCATGTTTTAGGGGGCATCTATTACACAATATTTTGTCACACCTCCTGCACTTCCCTGTGACATACCCTGAAGTGCCAAAAACATGATCATTACCTAGTATACTCATTAATGTATGTAGCTCAGATCCCTCCTTTAACTTTGCCTAAAAATATCTAGAGCTTTCCCTGAAGAAATAGCTCATGAAACCCTAAAATGAGAATCATTGCACTTATGAAGCTCAAAACCATGATGATCTCCTGTTGCACCTTGTTAAGCCAATTATGGCATCGCTCTATTCTCTCTCATACTTGTGATGGTCTCAAAAAACAAATTTTCCCAAAGAGGATGATATGCTTCATGATCTAGAAGCTTCCAAAGCGGCGAGCTGGAGGTGGTTTCACATAGATGAGGTCAAATCCTCCTAATTTAACCTTTTGGTCTCATCCCTATGAGCTACCTCCTTAATATGGGGGCCTAATCCTATCTTTGGAGGAAGTCTAACTCCCTCTCCCAGCATATAAATTCCCCCTCTACCATTCCCAAATGTTTGATCTATGTCCATTTTCACCCCTATGCTGAGCTTGTGCCTAGAAGTTATTCATTAGACTTGGAGAAGGAGTGTTGGAGAGTTTCTTGGCTTGGACTTGGATTATCACTCAAGGGGAGCCTTTCAACATTAAGGCTATCATTGTAATATTCCCCTTTATTCTTTAAATAATAATACAACTGTTGTTTCATCTTCCCAATATATATGTTCATGTATGTATTTATTTGGCATTCCTTGATTAGCTAAATAGATTATTATTGGATTTGCTATTGGTTTTGGCATGCTTTGTTGCCTCTTAGTTGTTTTTGTAGGTACATAGGCACTGGAAGAAGGAACAAGACCTTGACATAAGTAGTTCAAGGATTTCAACAAATGAAATCGGATTAGCATCAGAACAAGGTAGGCTTTCTTTCTTGTTCTATTTTTCAATCATAATCTAGGAAGATGTCTAGTTGATTTTCCTCTCAAGTTGCTAGACCCACTCATTTGGCTAGAGGGATCATCTCTGTCTGTAGAGAGGATTAACATTGTCAACACGGGTGTGATCCCTAGGTGACTTTGACACCTTAGATGCCCCTGGGCCGTGGTTTCTCAAGCCACAGGTGAAGCCTGGAGGAACATAAACAACTTGAAAAACAAACAAAAAAAGTAGTAACCAAAGAAACTACTATAGTCAATATTACATCTTGTATCTTGTATAGCTGATCTCCCAAGTTAATATTGACTTTACAAAGATTATATTAATCAATGACAAGATGCTTGCACATATATGGCTTTCCCAAAAAAACATCCCAAACTTCAAGCAGCACAACATCATATAATACCTCATTTTTGAAGGGTTTGATGTTGTATTATAGGCGAAATTATTGACTAACATAAATGAGCATCCCTGATTCAACTAATCGATGGCGTATCATTAGGGTTATGATGCCCATGTCAATGATATATTTTCTTAGTCCATCAAATCTAGTTTGAATTAAAATACGAGTCTTTGATATTTTCTAATAATGATTATATTGTACATCATTCATCATTGTTGTGCCAAATACAATTGTGGCGGTGTTGAACTCTAAGATTGTTCAAAGTCTTGGAGGTAACATTACAAGGAAAATTTATTCTTTGTTCTTAAAGAGTTTATACTCCTCTTTAATAAATACAATAAATATATACAGAAAATGAATGCCTAAAATGGGACCAAGCCAATTCAAGGAAACAAATATTCACAAAAGTAATATTAACAAAGATAATTTTTATACAATACTTAAGAATAAAATGAGGAATCTCACATCACATAATTAGGAGCAGAACATGAAGTAAGGTAAAACATATCATTTGGCAAGATAAAATTAAAGTACTAGATATATAGAGAACTTAAGATGATCTTTTGATTAAAATCATAAGGGATTTGAAGAGACGTGCACTTGAAATATCATTCTTTAAATTCAAAGTCTAAGATAACAATAGCTATGTGACCTAAGTAGCTCTTTATAAGCCTGTTGTGGTCGCCAACAACTCCCCCCTCTTTTGTTTGGTATTAGCAACAACACTAAGCAAATGGGGGACCCTTAGTAAAAAATTCAAACAAAATCCCCATGAATATTTTTGTTTTTTTTTCCTTAGAATCTTATCGCAGCAAAGCAAAGGAAACACTTCTTTTGTGAGCATATCAAACCACGAAGAAGCGATGCTAAATTCATCGCATCGCATTCACCATAAGCGCTCTTAAATGGAGAAGCTTAAGAAGTCCCCGACGGCCAATGTGCGACGTCGCATATCGCAGCAATCACGTAGAGCAGAACACAATGACTAATATCTGCGATCTGCGATTTGCGATCTATGGTCCAAAATCCGTGATCTGCGATCTGCGATGATCTGATATTGCGATACCACAATTCTATAACACAAATCTGTGATTTGCGATCTGCGATGAGCGTGAATTTTTCTCAGCACAGTGTTCAAGGAAAGTTGTCCATTAATCAGAATTAAGCGCGCGCCTGTAAAAAGGAAATTAATGATTGTACAAATAGCTGCTTTTCGTTTTTCGAAGAGTCATTTCACTTTGAATATCATGATTATACACACGCAAGATCTGAAGCTTTCATATCAATCTTTATTTTCATTTACTCTTTTCCTTTACGCAAACTATAAAACAGAAGATAACATGGAGCAATTTTGCAGGAAACATCTAAGGAAAAGAGGAAAGTGCCAGTGCTCAGAGAACACAGAAGAGACCTCTTCAGAAGCGGGTGCCACATACGATAGGACCACAGATTCCAGAGTGTCACTCAAACGGATGCTAATGACCGATAGGTCATCTGAAACTCAGAATCAAAGGCGCACAAAAGCAGCATGATTACCGAAAGACCTGAAAATTACACACCAGAAAAGCCCGCCACGAAGAACGAAGGCAGTTTTAAGTCCAGAGAATTGTTCGGAAAGTAAAGTCTTCTGACTCATCAAATCGTTCGCAAAGACAGAAACTGAAATAGAAAAAGCAGAACCAGTTCGAAGGAAATTTGGGTTATTACCAAATATACACTTAGTCAGCGGGAGATTCTCTAAAATATCTAATAGTTTACCAAAAAAGTGGTACTAGCCCTTGTTACTTCTGTTTTTATAGCACACACGAAAGGGAAAAGGCCACCAACCGACTCTTCTCAAACAAATGCTGCACGCTTACAGCACTAAGGAGCGAATACAAAAATAGTTCAGAATCAGATTTAATTTAAGAAATAATTTGCTTTATCAGAGGGATGGTCATTTGAAAACCGGATCCTAAATTTATGTAATGAAGTTAATTAGTTAGCCGTATTTGAACCCTTCTCAGACATTTAGAGAAGGATCCGGAGATTTGTCAAAAACTCGTCCTCAGAACATGCACTTTTGCGCCCTCGGAGGTGGTTTTGATGAATGGATGGATCAAGGTTTATTAATGTTTGCATCTAATATCTGCTACTGATGTTGCACTTCTGTACTCTTAGTAGATGTTAGAACAAGGAGAGATAAATCATTGTTGCTTGAAGCTTATGAGTGGTATCACTCAGGTTGTCCCTAGGCTCCTATTAGGGATACGGCCGAGGTAACCACAAACCAATCTTCTGACTGCAGGTTCTAGCCCACCTGCAACTGGAGAGGGCTCTCTCCTTTTGATTCAACCTCAGCTGATCTAGATTCAGCCTTAGTTGATGATTTTAGGCTAGCTTTCTGACTTCAAGGGAATGTTGACTGTGATTGGAAGGAAGGTAGGATTCTCGAGTAAAGAGGCACAGTAAGGTGTTGTAAGTTTTGAACCATTGGGCATGGAGTCACAAGTTGCGGCATGCGAGTGTTTTCTTGGTCACAAGGGGATACGGAGCGGGATAGCCACGCAGGATACAATACTCAAGCAGCTGAAAGTATGGAATGAACATCAGGGATGAAAGGCAAAAGAGAATAATTTCATCATGCTGACAAAGGGGAGAAATGGATGAGTGGGATCCCGGAGCAGTTAAGAATTCCAAAGACATGCACCCATATACGAAAGAAACAGGGTAAACTAGAGCAGTTAAGAATTCTAGCTTATGACCATTTCAGAAGAAAACATCAAAAAGTGCAGAAATTGAACTTAAGGTGTACTTAAAAAAATATTAAGCTATTCTTTTTTCCTGCAACTTAGAATGGTGGAAAGATGATTAAAACATAAAATAAACAGGGAGGAAGAACACTTATTGGATCATGCAGAGACACAAGAATTCCGTCATCATTCCTTGGCCAAGACAAAACAGCAAGTTGTTTTGCAATCCATGCTTTCAGCAATCTTTGATTATGAAAAATATGACAGTTACAGTGCGAGTTTTTACTCAGAGAAAATTGCTGGAGAGAGACTGACCAACAACTACTACTACCAACCAACCAACCCTTTACAATATCGCTTCGGGTGGTATTTATAAACAAAATATCAAGGAGACATCATTACAAGTGACCGTGACAGGTCTGCTTAAAACTCTTCAAAATCTAAATGCTTGCTGGAAATAAATGCAAGTAAATCTTTTGGGCTGCGCTGGGGGCAGCTGAATCGGAATAGGTGATGAGGTGGCCCTTGGGGACCAGATGCGTTGCCGCTGAAGTGAATGTTCTTTGGGGATGCAGTTCGGCTTTGGTGCGAATTGAATGTGCAATTATTATGATTTGAGAGCTTCAAGTGATTTTTCTCTCCTCCTATGGATCTGCTGGAAGATATTCAATTTATCTTGCTTTGGGCCGTTGCTCAAGATATTCTTTGATACACTTTGTCGCTACATTGATGATTTCCGCCGTCGACTGATACTCTTTGACACGCTTGAAGCCTGCTGATTTGATCTGATACACTTTAAACTCTGTGAATGATCTGCTGCTGTCTTTAAACCGAATCCTTTGGCACGATTGGGCGATTTCAGGTTTTTTCGGCGCGCAGTGGGCTCGGCAATCAGAAGATTCCCTGAAGATTCCTCGAAATGGCCTATTTCCCGTAGCGATGCGCGAATAGCGAACTGCCTCTGTTTCTTGATCTGGATCTCCGAAGTGCGACTTTTCTCCTTGCGCAAAGCTTTTTCTGCTTTTCTGGCTGCTGACGTAAGCACGACGTCGGCTGTACGGTGGATGATGTCATCAGTGGGTACCTGGTACAGGACGACGTGGTGGGGTACTGGTGGACTGTGGTGAAGAGACTCCGATGCGATATAGCGATATCGCGTCGGCGTGGAAAGAGGGGGACCATTGGGTTGGGCATGTGGTGCTTGCGATTGCCGATATGCGATATCGCAATATCGCATCGGGGGAGACGGAGGGGTGCACAGATTGGTCACACGGCGCTTGTGATCGTCGATCGCCAATTTCGCAATATCACATCGGCGGTGAACGAATGGGCAATGTTTCGTATGAAAGTGAGATGGTGAGGTCGCGATGCAAAAACGGCTTTGAAAGGGGACAAAGGTAAGTAATTGGGTGTGAAGGGCCTTTGAAGTTTCGGAAGGGGTCCGACTACTTCGGGGGAGTTTTATACTTAGGAAGTATTCCATAGTATGCGATAGGTGGTTTCGGAGGTTGGGTTCTTGCTTAGTTTCTGATAAACTAAGCAATTCCCGGGACTTGCTATGGTTATTTTTCAACCAGGGGGAGGGAATATTACGTAGGGGAATTTACTTAACATTAATACGGGGACGGGAAACATAGGGAGCTACATAATAACGTTAGTGGTTAGTGTGGAGGTGGTAAGAAAGCGCCAAGTTTGGGGGAAACTTAGGCTGTTGCAGGGGGGAAGACCATACTTTGGGAGAAGACATGGAACAAATTTGAGTAAAGCAGATCTTTACTCAACCAGAGTGATGAAGATGATGAACTAAAGAGGTGTCAAGCAGATCTTGACCTCTTTTTGGGGATGTTATTTAATGATTGGGAAAAGCAGAGAAGGGGAGTTAGTTATACCTCATTCGAGCCTTTTGCTTACGAATCTTTGCTGATTATGTTCTGCATGATAGGATACCTGCAAACTTGGAACTTGTCAGCAATTCAACAGCCTCAAAACTACCTACCCAGCCTACTTCCTAGCATTTTTTCTTCTTTTGCTTGGGGGTGCACTTAGACTTGCAAACCCATCATACATTTTTCTTTTGATGTTTCCTATCTACATACTACCCTTATTTCTTCCAGAGCCCAGATTAAATTGTTGGACTCTCTTGTTTCTCTACCTATCTAAGAGTCTGCCAAGATTAAACTGTTTGGACAAACTTACAATCTCTATATTCTAAAACATGAAATTTAAACCTAGGGAGACCAAGATTAAACTGTTTGGACCTCCCTTTAAAAGTAGAGATACCAGGAAAACTTTTACAAAATTTGAAGGAAATTGAATGAATCTTGAAGTAGCCTTCTTCATTTGGAGACTGTTTAAGAAAATATGGAGCATTGCAGCAAGCAAAGTTCGACATATTTGGCCTATGAAATGCCAATCATGAAAAATGAATACCTGCTGCAGCAGGAGCTAATAGTGGCTCCACTCGGGGATGGCTTCTCCTTGCAGGAAGTCAAGAACAGCAGGCCAGAATGCCTTGATTTTAAGTTTCTTGCTATCCTCCGCAAAACTTTACTTCCTTCGGCCGCTTTATTTCTCCTACCTACCTACCCTAACCAACAACTGCTTTGCCGTTAGGTAAAATCAAATAACCAGTGTAGCCATTTAATCAACTGTGAAACAAGATAATCTTGCTGACTGATTGTTTCTGAATGCAAAAGAATCATCCGGGCGTATGCCTTCACAACCAAAATTGTGGCCTCCATCATTTGGGGCTGAAGCTTACGGTCTTCACAGAGAAAACGTGTTAGCAAAAATTTGTTAAGCCAAAGTTCCATGTAATCTGCGATTGGGTCAATGAACTTACCCTGCGAGAGAACTTCCTCTACTTCGTTGGAATCTTCAGTAGAATCATGCAGAGTCTGTGAATCAGCAGGTTGCGGCATCTTCTCCTGAGTTGAGGACAGGAGATTTCGGCATGATTTAGGATCTTCCGGGTCGAGGGGAGTAGTTGCATCTTCGGTAATGAGCCTAGCAGATGATCCTTCTATCTTTCCCTTGGATCCCAGATCACACAGAATCCTCAGGTCCTCAGGCAACAGTGTTCCCTCCTGAATATGGGCATGCAGGCTTAGGTATGATTCTGGGTTCTTTGGGTTGGGAGCATCAGTTACATCGTCGGTAATGACCCTAGCTGTTGATCCTTCTATCTTTCCCTTGGAACCCATATCATACTCAAACTGTAATTCAGGAGACAACACTATTTCCCGTTGAACTGGAGGAGGAAGATTTTGAAAAAACTCTTGAGGGTTGCGAAAATCGTAAGACTGACTTTGAGCTCCCAAGAGTTCAATTTCCTTCTCATATTTTTCCACAACCAACTCAAGGAACAATTTATTTCGGCCGCCAAGTATTATTGACAATACCTTTCTGAAAAATCTGTCATCAAGCTCAAACTCTGATAAACTTTCTCTATATTTTTCTAAAGCTTCTTCTATCGGAAGTTCTTCCCAAGATTCGGTCATTCTCCTTTATTGTTAATACATGGGGGACTTGGCTGTAACATTTGGTTCGTTCCTCAGTGGAGCCTTTGATTGAAATTGAAGTGGAGTCGCTAGGTGGATGTCTAGATTCTGAAGTGCCTGATCTCTGTCCACCACCAAAGATCAGAACTAAACATGACAAGCTTTCAAAAATAGGATCACTTCCTCCATTGGGGTTTAAAGATGAACCATGTGCTTGAATCCCCAATGGTGTGCGCAGATACAGGTCGACCGAGGCTTTTACAAGTCAGTTTCTTCCACTGTAGAGCTGCAGATTGATTGCATTGATTTATCTGAGGAGGTCCCCAGTGGAGTCGCCATTATGTTATCACTCAGGTTGTCCCTAGGATCCTATTAGGGATACGGCCAAGGTAACCACAAACCAATCTTCTGATTGCAGGTTCTAGCCCACCTGCAACCGGAGAGGGCTCTCTCCTTTTGATTCAACCTCAGCTGATCTAGATTCAGCCTTAGTTGATGATTTTAGGCTAGCTTTCTGACTTCAAGGGAATGTTTACTGTGATTGGAAGGAAGGTAGGATTCTCAAGTAAAGAGGCACAGTAAGGTGTTGTAAGTTTTGAACCATTGGGCATGGAGTCACAGGTTGCGGCATGCGAGCGTTTTCTTGGTCACAAGGGGATACGGAGCGGGATAGCCACGCGGGATACAATAATCAAGCAATTGAAAGTATGGAATGAAAATTAGGGATGAAAGGCAAAAGAGAATCATTTCATCATGATGACAAAGGGGAGAAATGGATGAGTGGGATCCCGGAGTAGTTAAGAATTCCAAAGACATGCACCCATATACGAAAGAAACAGGGTAAACTAGAGCAGTTAAGAATTCTAGCTTATGACCATTTCAGAAGAAAACATCAAAAAGTGCAGAAATTGAACTTAAGGTGTACTTAAACAAATCTTAAGCTATTCTTTTTTCCTGCAACTTATAATGGCAGAAAGATGATTAAAACATAAAATAAACAGGGAGGACGAACACTTATTGGATCATGCAGAGACACAGGAATTCCGTGATCATTCCTTGGCCAAGACAAAACAGCAAGTTGTTTCGCAATCCATGCTTTCAGCAATCTTTGATTATGAAAAATATGACAGTTACAGTGTGAGTCTTTACTCAGAGAAAATTGCTGGAAAGAGACTAACCAACAACTACTACTACCAACCAACCAACCCTTTACAATATCGCTTCGGGTGGTATTTATAAACAAAATATCAAGGAGACATCATTACAAGTGACCGTGACAGGTCTGCTTAGAACTCTTCAAAATCTAAATGCTTGCTGGAAATAAATGCAAGTAAATCTTTTGGGTTGCGTTGGGGGTAGCTGAATCAGAACAGGTGACGAGGTGGCCCTTGAGGACCAGATGCATTGCTGCTGAAGTGAATGTGCTTTGGGGCTGCAGTTCGGCTTTGGTGCGAATTGAATGTGCAATTATTATTATTTGAGAGCTTCAAGTGATTTTTCTCTCCTCCTATGGATCTCCTGGAAGATATTCAATTTCTCTTGCTTTGGGTCGCTGCTCAAGATATTCTCTGATACACTTTGCTGCTACATTGATGATTTCCGCCATCGACTGGTACTCTTTGACACGCTTGAAGCCCACTGATTTGATCTGATACACTTTGAACTCTGTGAATGATCTGCTGTTGTCTTTAAACCGGATCCTTTGGCACGATTGGGTGATTTCGGGCTTTTTCGGCGCACAGTGGGCTCGGCAATCAGAATATTCCCTGAAGATTCCTCAAAATGGCCTATTTCCTGTAGCGATGTGCGAATAGAGCGAAGCGCTATTCGCGCATCGAAAACTGCCTCTGTTTCTTGATCAGGAGCTCCGAAGTGCAACTTTTCTCCTTGCGTGAAGCTTTTTCGGCTTTTCTGGCTGCTGACGTAAGCACTGCATTGGCTGTACGGCAGATGACGTCATCAGTGGGTCCCTGGTACAGCGCGACGTGGTGGGTTACTGGTGGACTGTGGTGAAGAGACTCTGATGTGATATAGCGATACCGCGTCGGCGGGGAAAGAAGGGGATCATTGGGTTGGGCGTGTGGTGCTTGCGATTGCCGATATGCGATATCGCGATATCGCATTGGGGGAGACGGAGAGGTGAACAGATTGGACACTCGGCGCTTGCGATCGCCGATCGCCGATTTCGCGATATCGCATTAGCAGGGAACGGATGGGAAATGTTTTTCATGAAAGTGGGATGGCGAGGTTGCGATGCGAAAACGGCTTTGAAGGGGGAAAAGGTAAGCAAGTGGGTGTGAAGGGCCTTTGAAGTTTCGAAAGGGGTCCGACTACTTCGGGGGAGTTTTATACTTAGGAAGGAGTCCATAGTATGTGGAAGGTAGTTTCGGAGGTTGGGTTCTTGCTTAGTTTCTGATAAACTAAGCAATTCCCGGGACTTGCTATGGTTATTTTGCAACCAGGGGGAGGGAATATTACATAGGGGAATTTACTTAATATTCATACAGGGACAGGAAACATAGGGAGCTACATAATAATGTTAGTGGTTAGTGTGGGGGTGGTAAGAAAGCGCTAAGTTCGGGGGAAACTTAGGCTGTTGTGGGGGGTAGGACCATACTTCGGGAGAAGATATGGAACAACTTTGAGCAAAGCAGATCTTTACTCAACCAGAGTGATGAAGATGATGAACTAAAGAGGTGTCAAGCAGATCTTGACCTCTTTTTGGGGATGTCAGTTAATGATTGGGGAAAAGCAGAGAAGGGGAGTTAGTTATACCTCATTTGAGCCTTTTGCTTACAAATCTTTGCTGATTATGTTCTGCATGAGATGATACCTGCAAACTTGGAACTTGTCAGCATTTCAACGGCCTCAGAACTACCTACCCAGCCTACTTCCTAGCATTTTTTCTTCTTTTGCTTGGGGGTGCACTCAGACTTGCAAACCCATTATACATTTTCTTTTGATGTTTCCTATCTACATACTACCCTTATTTCTTCCAGAGCCCAGATTAAACTGTTGGACTCTCTTGTTTCTCTACCTATCTAAGAGTTTGCCAAGATTAAACTGTTTGGACAGACTTACAATCTCTATATTCTAAAACATGAAATTTAAACCTAGGGAGACCAAGATTAAACTGTTTGGACCTCCCTTTAACTAAAGTAGCGATACCAGGAAAATTTTTGCAAAATTTGAAGGCAATTGAATGAATCTTGAAGTAGCCTTCTTCATTTGGAGACTGTTTGAGCAAATATGGAGCATTGCAGCAAGCAAAGTACGACATATTTGGCTTGTGAAATGCCAATCATGAAAAATGAATACCTGCTGCAGCAATCTTCACATCCATTTGATGGATCTTCCAACCCATCTGAGCTAATAGTGCCAACATCGATTTGATAAATGAGTACCTTGCTACATGAGTAAAAGTCTCATCGCAATTGATCCCCTCGACCTGTGAGAAACCATGAGTAACAAACCTTTCCTTATGTTTCTCAACACTGCCATTAACTTCCTGCTTTACCTTGTAAAGCCATCGGGAACTCACCACTGACTTGTCCTGAGGTCTTGGAACAACATCCCAAACACAGTTTCAAATGATGGAGTCATACTCCTCCACCATAGCATCAACCCGGACTGGTTGCTGCACTGCTTCCTCGAATGAAGAAGGTTCAGTCTCTACACACTCCCCAACCAGGGTCATGTAACCAGTGTGCCACTCGGGTGACCTCCTCTTTCTGTGCTGAAATTCTCTCGTGCATCCATAATCAACCTGTCAGCTTCCCTTAAGCACTTCCACCCATCTCTAGAAGACTCAGCATGAGTGGATGTCTCCACTCCTAGATCCTCTGCATGCGGCTGCTCTGCATCAGTCTGAGGCTCCTCCTCCATATGAAATGAAAGTTCCTCCTCTACATGCAAGTTGAGCTCCCTCTCAAGCAATACTCGCATGGCTTTCTGCTCGTCGAACTTCAGATCTTTGCGTACCACTGTCCTCTGACTGGTAGGTAGGAACACCTGATAGTTGTGGGGTGTATCAGTGTACCCCACAAGTATCCCCAACTCAGCTGTTGGATCTAGCTTCTTTTAGGCAGCTTTGGTTACATGCAAATAAAACAATGATCCAAAGATCTTGAAGTGACTCACATCTGGTCGCTTCCCAAAAAAGGCTTCCATTGGTGTCTTCATCCCCAGTATGAAATGAAAGCTTCTATTCTACAAGTATACTGCTATATTGCATGCCTCAGCCCACAAATTAAGTGGTAAGCTTTGGTCATGCAAAATCGCTCGAGCTGCTCCCACAATCGATTTTTTCTTCCTTTCGGCCACCCCATTTTGCTATGGGTTATGGGGCGCCGTCAACTCCCGTTTAATTCCTTCTATTGCACAAAAGTCCTTAAACTATTGGGAGACATACTCTCTACCATTATCGCTACACAAGGCTTTTGTTTTCTTTCTATATTCTTTCTCTGCCAAGGCTTTAAAATCGCAAAACCTTGAGAAGGTCTGATCATTCTTCTGCATAAAGTAGATCCAACATCTATGAGAAAAATCATCAATAAAAATAACATAGTACCTTTATTTATTGGTGGAGGCTGTAGAGAATGGTCCACACACATCTGTGTGAGCTCGCTCCAGGATTGCTCCAACTCTACTGTCTCGATCTTGAAAGGAATATTTCACATACTTACCCAAGGTACAACCTTTGCATGTATCCGTCTGCTCTAGTTTTCCCCTGGGAAGTCCAGTAGAAATCAGCTGCATGATCTTCAAGGCCCCATGGTGCAAGTGGCCCAATCTTCTATGCCATATCTCGTCAGCATCTTGGCTCTGCACCACCTCTGCTTTGGAACTCAATGTAGCACAGTCGTTTACCTCTAGCTTGTAGATATTCTTTACTCAAATCCCAATCCTCTTGGTCTGTCCATTACCGATACGCCTCAAGAATACCTTTCCTTTACTAAAGACTACATCTTAGCCTTTGTCTTCTAGCATAGCGACAGACACAAGATTCCACTTCAGACTCGGTACATACTTTACATCAATTAGGGTGAGAGGAGCTCCATGCTCCCTCTGAAACACAACCGTACCTTCACCTGAAACATGGTACTTGTCATCATTTCCCATCTCGATTCGTATCTGGAGATCCTTCTCCTCCAGGGTACTAAAAAGATTCTTGTCGCTGGACATGTGGAAAGAGGCTCCACTATCCAGGGACCGAACACATCCCCCCATGGATGAAACCATGCATGCAATGAGAGAGAAATCCAACTCGAACTATGAGGCCAGTGCCTTACCATCTGATCCCTTCGAGGATCCCTTCTTGGATTTCTTCTGTGGACAATTCGTATCATAATGACCCACCTCATGACAATGAAGCATTGCACTTTCGAATTGTCAAACTTCTTCCCACCATGGGAAGAACCAGATTTGGGATGGGACACCTTACCTTTCCCTTTCCTTGTCTTACTTGCTAAGGCTAGATTTTTTTCATCATCTTGCTTTGATGAAGATCCATCTCTGGTGCTTCTTCTTATCTCCTCTTGCATCAGATCTGACCAAAGTAGTTCCCAATCTAGCAGTTTCTCTCTTCCATTTCCTGAGTCTTGGTAGCTATGCTAGCTCTTAGGAAGACCGAGAAGAGTTAGACACACCATGTCATCATCGACTGTCGTGATCCCTACACTTCCAAGCTCATCCCTGCAGGTGGTGAGCTTGTTCAGATATGTAGAGATCATGTCGCCCTTTTCACACTTGATTTTCCAAAGCTTGTCTTTCAGCGCCAACTTCCTCTAATCACTGCTATTCTGATATAGATCTTTCAATGTTTTCCACATTGAAAATGGTGTCTCCTTCCCATGGAGCCTCGAGACTATGTGGTCTCGAACTCCCTCCAGAAGGATTCTCCTCGCTCTAGCCACACATTTCTTCCATTCTGCCAATTCTATAGCATTAGATGCTGTTGGCTTGGGGAATTCTTGATCAATGAAGTCCTTTAGAATATTGTCCTCTAATATTGCTTCCATGTGATCCTTCCAGGCTATATAATTCGAGCTGCCGTCAAGGGCATACTCGAGTCTTAAACCATTGAACGCCATTGGGGAAATTTGAGATGTGATAAGAATTCGAATTCTATAATCAGGAACTTGAAACTTTGAACTTCTCCCTTCTTTGTATACTATTATTCACTTTGATCACCTTTGCTCCGATACCAAGTAGAAATTCCCATTGTAGATCAATAGATTATGCAATATATTAAAGAAAAATACGAGATCTACTTCTACACAAACTTGCAGAAGCTTAATCGATTATGAGCAAGATCAAATAGAACACATATAACTAAGAATGAGAAATCAATCACGCATGAACACAGAAGAATACTCTGGGGAAAGCCTCAGCTAAAAACCCCGATCTCTGTATTATCATACAAGTGGAAATATGTTCAGATTACACAAAGTATCAGCTCACAAGATATCCTGCTCTCAGTACAATCCGACAAATACAGCTCATAGAGTGAATAGACACAAGATATGCCTTCCCTTAGCCCTCCAAGCCTCCTATTTCCTTGTGCAGTTTTCCTTGGGGTCCAATGCTGCTGCCTGTGTGAATTGGCCTCATCACACACCCATCAAACTCAAAAGTAACTGCGCAATCTCCAAGGAATGAATTCCTTCTGCATGCAAGAGATATCCTCCATGGAATATTCCTGCAACTGATAGTACACTATCCCATCATCTGATCTCAACTGGGTCTCTATCTCAACTGACATGCATGAGTTATTTATGAGAGAATATTCAATTATCTGAAGTGCAGCAATTACATGCATGCATGCATTAACTAACTGAACTCACAATTAGTTCAACAAACTATTTGAACTAATCTAACTGGACTTAACTCAGTTAATTGAGCTAACTAATTACAACTCAAAGTACAACTCATCCTGATCTCCTTTAATCAAGGGATAACTTCCTCAATCAATGGAGAAACTGTTGCATGTCTTCACATAGACTTCGTGTTTGATTTTCTACAACTAATTAACTCAAGATGAATTAATTAATTATTTTACAAACAATTTCTAAGATCAAATTCAAATTTTAATTCTTGATTTTAGTTTAGGGACTAACTAAAATTGGAATGTATCCTGAAATGCTATTTATAGCAGTGCTAATTTTAGCACTTATATTTTTAGCATTTCTTGTTGCTATTTTCAACAGATTGAAAGTTGGCCCTTTAATCTAGAGAGGTATCTCTCCTTAAAGCTCTACTACTCACTATCACTTTAGCAGTAGGTAATTTAGCTCACTGGTCAATGTAGTTGGTAAAACATGAAATTTGTTTGGAAGGAAGAAGGCAAGGATCATTTGGCATGGATTATTTGACATAAAAATTGATAGTTATAGGTTGTATGAACAATTTTAACAGAGGCAATATAGATTTAAGTTTCTTAGAAAAATCATCAACAAGACATCGTAGAAGACAGTGGGGAGAAAACATCAAAAACAAAGCAACCATAAGATTTTTGTAAGTGACGTCTAGTAGGTTGAAAAACATATGAGTAATTTGAATAACATGAATCTGAGCATATGTTAAGAATTACAATTCATAAATGCTTTATTAAAATACTTAAGATGGCGATCAAAGTTTTGAATAAAAATAAAATAGACATAGTAGGGAACTTATCACACATGAATCTATGCAAGTTGCACAAGTAACATTATTCACAACAAATTATATTAATATCAAAGGTATACACAATACACATAGTTCTTGAAAAAAATTCCAATCCTCTATCTATCTTCCAGAATTTCTTTATAGCCAAAATATTTACAACAAACTTCAGAAATTAAAGGAAGTTTAATTGTAGTCTAATTCTGGAAAACAAATCCATTTTTATGCTAATTAAAAGTATATATACATTTTCAAAAATAAGGTTTGGTTCAATGTCTTTTCATGATACATGATTAAACATTGATATATGAAATGAATTGTAGCTGAAAAACTGCTGAGGAAGATGCACTAAAACAGATTACTGATTTTTTGTCACAAAATCTAGAACATGCCCTATTTTATGCCTTGAAAGTCTGCTAAAAATAGTCATTCTTTAGACTTTGGATATAATCTCATAATACAAAATCTATGCCATATTTACCCTTTAGATACCTTTGTAAAACCAAAGTTTAACCATTGCCTGAAAACATTCCAATTTTGGGTGTTGACAAAACAACCGACACTGTATATCGGAGTGAAACTGGGACAGTTGCTAAAAAAATAATTTCAGTGCTTGGTACAAAATAGAAAAGTTTAGCACTAACAAAATAATTATAAGCACTCTTTTCAAAATTACCAAGTGAAATGTTGACAAGATAATGGGCACCTGTTTTAATCGATCACTTTTTAATTGCTCTATTGCTCTTAGTAATAGGTCCACCTCATCAATTAGAGCAAGTTTATTTTCCTTAGCTTTTCTGGGCTTGGCATTGTGGACTTGCTTCTACTTTTGTTTTTTTTTTGTTATATTGGAACTGGAACCTCTTTATTCATTTATCACCAAATATTTCATTGGTGAATCATCTATCTAAATGACCTCCTCAGCTAGGGCAGGGTTTTGTTTTAATTTGAAACTCAATCGAAGTTTAATCACGACCTAGTATGAGGTTTTCAAGCTCCATACAGTTCAGCAAATGTGGGTTCTTTCTCTGCTTCTTCTTGTGCTATATTTTCTACCCTTGTTTCTCTATATGCCTCCTTTGCATCTTTTGGTGTTTGACTCATAAGAACTAATTTAGGGGCCTCTGATGTTTCAACTTGCTCAGAATCTCGAAGAGGAGATGGAACTTCCTTTATAATTTCCTTCCTGGTTTTTCTTTTATATATTTTTCCTAATGGTGGCACAAGAACATGTGTTTTAAGAGGTGTAATCCTACCCCTGTCTCTGGTTTCAATGACAGAAGAGGAAGGTTGCCCTACAAGCTTATGGGTTGTTTTCATGTCTCTATGTCCTTTTCTTTTGATGGTTGGAGAGTTAGGGTTTCTTGTTGTATCGAAACCTCCAAAAAACAAAACATATCCCAGGTCTTATTCAGTTTCCTCAAATGGTCTACCGCTAATAATTTAATCAAGCCTTTATAACACACAACAGAGTTGGGCTTAGTTCAAACCTTAGCTTACATCTTTTTTAAACTCATTAACAAGAAAAAAGGCACATTGATATGTATCTGACAAGTGATACATACCAAGTCCATGATAGCGCCCTTCACGGGTAAAATACTTTTGGATGATGATCAACATTTCATGTCGTTCCTTTTTTAACTAGAATCTCTATACCCCTGACTACCATGGCTCATTTTTATGCTCGTCCTTGAGAAAAAAAGTAATATCAATGCCAGCGAGGGTTTTGTTCTTGAAACAATGCTCCCCATCAACCTGTATGTCGCTTGCCTTCGAAATAATCTGCTCCTTAAACGGGAAAGAAATGTTAGCCAGGTTGAGAATTTATCCATCAAAACTTTTTATGAACGCCTGTGCCACACCATTGTGATACCCACCGCATCTGAAGCAAAATTACTCCCAACCGGCTTGTTGAAATTGTTCTTGGAGTTCCAAGAGGACCTCGAGAATCTGAGGGCCTTCTTGTTCTCCTCTATACATGTGACCACTCTTCCCATTGTTCTCATGCACTGTCCACAAAAATTGTAACCGATATTGAAATCATCATAGTAATCTTTGAAACACACTGGATGTAATGAACTTCTTCAGCATGATGAAAACTAATTCACAAGTTGTTCAACTAACAAGATATGGCTTGTAGCTTAATCATTAAATTTGATAGTTATATGTAAGGAAATAATGATGAATAGACAATGCTTTTACTTTGAATCAGTTCCTATCAGATATTGTTGACGTTGGTTTTGTTAGCGCCAACTGTTGGTACACAAATGGGAATACACCACTTTTATTTTGGCAGTGCTCACTGGTTAGAAATCCATCACTTTTGCTGACATCTGATTTGTTAGCACTTGTGTTGCAATTTTGTGAAACAACGCAGACAAAATAAATGTTAGCGCGACTAAAGTTTCCATAAATTTTTGAATTGTCTTAACCCTAACTAAAATTGTGATAACAACTATCTTCCAATTTATCATCCTTGACATATGCTTTTACCTTCCTTTGCCCTTGATGTCTCATGTAATATTTGTTTATTTTGCTACCCACTTGTGAAACTTTCTTGGAAGTATCACCTTCCCTATGAAAAGGTAAATATACCATTCCCTTCATTTTAGAATTTCTATTTAAATTGTCTTCCTCTAAAATTTTGGAGACTCTAGGACACCGAGGATTCATTTTCTTGATTGCGACCTTACTATTTTTGGACAGAGAAATTATTGAATTTGTTTCAAGGCTATCATTTCTTGCATTGTCCTATACTAACAAAGAAGTTGTGTCCCCTATTTCATCCTCCTCTAGATCCCTTTCTTTTGAGTTTCCCTCATTGTTTTCATTTCAGGATGAGTTTATTCTTTCCCTCTTCTTAGGATGGTAGTGATTTTGAGGATCTTTCTCTTACTTAGGTATCACAGGAATGATGTTCAACTCTTCCAATTCAGAAATAATTTTGTAAGAGCCTTAGCCTACTGCTACTTTTTACTCTCTTCTTCTTTATTCATAATAGATGCCTCAATGTTACCATATGTCTTTGGAGCCCACAGAGAAATTTCCTTTACTTGCACAAGTGGTTCATTAACTGCCAAACTAGACACTATATGTTGAAAAAAAGGAGAATCCCCTCTTTGACCAATGGCCATTTGAGGCATTGTCTGAAGAGTTCGAAATGGATTTGTCACATGTTGTGGTGTATTGGCCACTACATTTTATTGAGTTTCCTTGTCACAAATTTTAGGCCTATCTTCGCACTTAATATCATAGAAATATTGAAAGGTTAGGGCTACTCGAATACCTTCTTCTAGCAATTTGTACACCAGCTAATAATATTTTTCCTGTTCCGGTGTTCCATAATTCCCTGTTTTCCTCCCATCGAGAAATTGGGGAGGCCAAGGTTTGGGATCCCTTTGATTATTTGTCCCAGAGCTATTTTATACAAGGGTATTAGGCTGAATAGGAACATGATAATTATTATTTCTATTATTTCCAAACTTGGTAAGAATCTATGTTAACAACTATTGATTCTGTTGCCATTGAGCAACTATAGTTTACATGCTATTTTCCCAAGATTTCTTCTAAAAATCCTCCAATCAAGCCTTCCCTAAAGATATGGGTTAGTGACATCAAATCAACTGCTTACACGCTGGTAGGGTGAGCCAAATTTGATACCACTGTAGTTTCCTAGGGTAATATTTTTCCCTAGGGTTTTTAATTTTAACTAGGGTTACTAATCAATCTAATAGGTTAAATGAAAACAATGTGATTTCATTCATTTAACAATAGATAACGCAAATATGTCAAACAACAATATTTGTTTTCCCAATAAAAATATAATTCCTCAATCAACACAATAAAGTAGGGTTGACTACCCACGAACAATAATCCATTGGGTTTGCAATGTCTTTATTCAGTAAGTCAATACTCCAAATATCAATATGCGATTATCATTATTCCAATTGTAACTCTAATATTATTTAGAATTACTGTTTCTATACTAATTACGACTCACTGTATAAGTCCCTGATCCAAGTATGGTGGTGTTTGTTGTTTTAGGGAGGGTATGACTTCACCATATAGAGGTTGGAGCCTTTGGTTTCTTCAACGAACATGCCCCTATAATTTTCCTTACTTTTAGAATCATAAATAATATTTTGGCCCTATAGCCTCCTTTTGGCCTCGACCTACACCCCTGTGTCCTGATTTGTAGCCCTACAACCTTGAATTGTGACCATGTAGTCCTAAACTATGCCCCTTCAATCTAGATTACTTGAACATTATCGTCTACCCAAAAAAAACCAAAATCGTCCTTAGATATGTCTAAATTGTTCCTCAAGATACCACCAAATTTCTGCCTCAGAGATGTATGAATTTCTTCCTTATAAATACCATGAATTTTAATGTTTTTCTAGATAAATGAATCCCATGATTTCCATACTAGAACAAAAAAGAAAAGAGAATTTTACTAACTAGGGTGAAATCTCTCACCACCAAAATTAGTAGAGGAAAAGGGGTATTAATTCCCTCAAATCCACAACTTAATAAAATAGATGTATTTGATCCACTTCCATGATGCCAGTTTGATTTCAACTCTCCTCTATCTATATATTTTTCCAAGGGCTCCCAAATGTGAGGGGTTGTGAGTGCAATCTACAATTTTAGGTCATTTTACCCCAGTCAACCCAAATTTTGCACAATGTTGCTCCAACATTGGAAAATTTGGGTTTTTACCCTTTTTTCAAGACTATAGTCTATGGGGTCAGATAGACTATTTCATCCTTCCATAGAAAATAAATTTATAGGGAACATTACGCATAGGGACGATACCATTCTGCCATAGTAATTGCTTCTCAAGGCATCTATGATGCATCGTATTGAGATTGAGGATCAAGCGTACTATTGGCCTTAGGTGAGATGTTAATATATGGAAAACATTTATTCCCTTTTTGGGGCATGCTACCACGTAGCCTTGCCACTTGGCTAGGAGGGGCAATCACCTTTTGTTGGAAAAACACCCCATCCAGGATCATTTTAAAATTTATTTTATTTGAATTGAAATATTAAACTTTTGATATCATTAATTTTATTTTAGTAATAAAAATATTTTTTGTATACTTTTCCAGAGGCATCATAGAAGCCTACACTGCCACCACACCACCCCCCCCCTCCCCCTTTTGTCGAAAAAAACACCCCATTTGATATCATTTTAAAATTATTTTTATTTTTATTGAAATTTTATAATTTTGGTATCATGAATTTGATTGTAAGAATTATAAAAATTAATTATATCCATAGATCTGTTTATTTTGAGATATAACTTTCAAAATTTTAATATAGAAATTTAACCTTTATAAAATATTCATTAAATAGTTTTTTTTGTTTGCTAATTTATGTGAGTCCTAAAATGACTCGTGCAACTAACATGTGGCTTGAGTAGTTGTGACCCAAGGAATCTAAGCAGACAATATCACCTAAGGATTACACCCGATCTAGGCCACACCAGGCCTTAGTATGGATAAATATTTGTCCACAAAGTTTCAAACAGTGACCTTTACACCATGGAGTGTGTTCACAAAACACCTCGTCAATGTCTACTTTATGCCCTATGGGCTATTCATGGAATATTTTTAGTAATAGTTAGAATATAAGATATATCTCAAGAATAATTGTTGCCCTTTTTATTTTTTCCATTATTATATATATATATATATATTTATATTATATATATTATATATATATAATATATATATATATATATATATATATATTATATATATATATATTATATATATATTATAGTTATGATTTTTTGAACATTTGGTATTGATAAGTCATAATATTAATCCATGATATTATAATAAAGTTTATTTATAAATCAAGAATCTCCATGGTAAAGTAAGAATGAACCTATATACTTAAAAACTCTTATTACATATTTTTGTTAATTATGTATACATTTAAAAAACATATATAACTTAATATTTACCATCCATTTTTTATTTCGAAGAAAAAATCAAAACTTTCATTTAAATAAAAAGTTACATTCATACATGCATAGTGCATTCAACTACTTGTCCCAAAGGATGAGGAAAAGAAAAAAATAGATGGGCTAAAAAACCACCCTTGGAACCATAAAACAAAAGGTAAAGCCTATCATCGTGAAACCATGACAGAGTCTATATGCCATAATCAGTCACAAAAAATAGAGTTTGATGGTTTTGAATGTTTGTTGTCAAAATTTGTGATACATACACAAAAACAAAGGACTTACACACACACACACACACACACATATAATTTTCATCAAAAAGAACAAATCATCTTGTGCTAAAATAGTAAAGTAATCAGAAAATGTCATTAGACTTCAATGAAGGACTAGTGCTTGAAGTTCTAAACTACCCCATCTAAATATTTAGTGGCCTACTCTAGTTCCTTCCTTGGCCAAAAGGTCTACCTTGGGGGTTTTTTCCTATAGATATGACAACAAATCTTTACCATCCATTTATTAACTATTCTAATTAAATTAAACTTTAAAACTTTTATTATAAAACAGACACATACCAGTTTCATTAAAATTTTAGAAGTCCTATTCTAAAATAGGCATTGAGGTTTTCTATTTTTAACAATGTGGGATGTATAATGAGGTAAGTTTATTGATGGCTATCATGAATTGATGTCAATTAACATCTAACAACCATTTAATTTATGTTTACACTAGTATACTAGCACAACCATATAACTTAAATAGTTGGTAAATGATGATAGGCATTAATCCATGATAAAGATCAAAACACTTATCTCACTATATATCTCACATTGCTAAAATTAAAAAAAATTAAAAAAATTAACTATATTGTTATTATTATTTATGATAAAACAAATTAATATATAAGTTAAACATATACATTTAAAAAAACATGTCCCAAGATTCTTATTCTTAACCATAGAGATTCATCCCCACTTTATCATGGAGCTTATTAATATATAAATAGGATTTGTTGCAATACCAATGAATTGCAATACCACATGCCAAAAAAAACATAAATCATTTCATGTGAGAGTTGTTTAGTATGATATATTTTTTAAATCAATTTACTTAGAAGTGGAAGAAACATAACTACTTTGGAGATAAATCTCAACCATTGATTTGTGAATACTAATATTTTATGGAGGTTGAATTTCTACCATCCATCTAATAATTATTGATAATTATATTAAAATTCCGAAAACCTATTCCAAAATAGACATGTCTAGTACCATAATTACAAATTAGTTTTATTAAAATAGTTAAAATTATTATGCCATTAATTTTTTTTGGTCAATCAAAACACTTTCATTAAATTTTCAAAAATATACAGCGTACATTCCAGAAGCCTTCTACTCTCCCTGCTTCACTCCAACCAGATTTGTTAGCCAGGAGAGAAGTACAAAAGCAAAGAAGATATTTCCACTTCTTACACGAATCCCAAAGACAGAATGGCCATATAGTCCAAAACACAAACAAAACCAAAAGAGAACTAACATATTTCATATCAGGGGAGAGGATTGAGAGCATGACCACCACCTAGGGCCACAGGATGACCATACCCTTCGTGAACATGGTAGTCAATATGTGTCAGTCACGCCTCAATCTCGTCCAACCATTCGCTAGTGTGGCATTGGCTACAGTGTACAAAGGCATGACACTCTAAAATTTCTCCGTGACTATATTGGACATCATTGATATAAGAAATAGCCTTGTTTTGGTCGTCATACCTTTGTTGGTGGATGACATCAAGGCTGGCCTGAATATCCCACAACTAATTAGATATTGAAGCCAACGAAATTGGTTGCTCCACATGGCCTAGAGATTGGGCCCATACATGAGCCACCTCTTCCTCCACGTCTGCCCCCCCCCAACACATCCTTGTTCAGTGCTTCTGTCTGGTCAGCTTGCACCCATGACTGGCCACAAGGGCCAACACCTTGTCTGGCATGCCCACACTGACGCAACATGTACACCAACAAAAATAGGTTGTCTAACCACCAGGTCTTCAAAATAAGGGAATTACACCACCTACTCCAACAATTCCAATTGTACCTGCCCTGGTGAGGAAGCTTAGCCACCCAACCTTAGCAGAGACCCAAGACGTTTCTGGCACACCACCAATGGAACTAATTAACATAGTTACCCAAGGGAAAATGTTTTGAAAAGGCTTCAAAGAAGAAATTCCACCTAATGTTGTCTCCACGGAGCCCTGGAGGGAGCACTGGCTTCGGAGCAACACCCTCCTAAGAGAAGAAATAGGCCCAGAAGACCAAATATTGATGAAATTCAAAAAAAAAAGTGCAATTGAAACAAAATGGAGACCTCCCGCTTACTGAATTACCTTCACAAGCGTGGAAGCTTCACCCAAGGTCAAGATTTTTCATTTGAGAATGCCATAAATAAGGTTTAATGGAAGTGTCCACACATACTCTAGTGACCCTCTCTCCCCAACCCCTACCTAGACATGCACTATTGAATTGAAACATGGGGTGTCTTATAAACTCTAGTACACCGACCACTCTTGGTAAAAAATGATTACCTTCACATTTAAAACTAAAACCAAAGAACCAAAGAAAACCCACTCACCAGGGTTGCCCATTAGCGGACCATGGGATCGAAAACCGTTACTCACATTGTTCGATAATCCACACAACTAGAGCATGCATTATAAACACTATAATAGGAAGGAATATTTGAATTGCATGAGAGGTGACTTTATCCCCTTCACTAATGAACACAATGTCACTATGTCTGGGTCCTAAGGTTAACCTCTTTCCAGTTGAGCTAAAGGAAGGATCTTGACTACCAGAAAGAAACAACTCCCATGCATGAGTCGAACCAGGGTCCCATACTATTATTTGATATACTAATCCATGTGGAACAACTTCATAAGGGCAGAATGCAATCACAATCGTTCTTCTCCACTAGTTGAGACCCCATCTTAGCTCTCTAGAGAGGTCGCCCGAATGAACTAGGCAGGTAGAGCCATCCAAAATCCAAACTTTCATCTCTTGGATACTACATATACTCCCAAGTGCCATCGCCAATGGACTAATAGCTTAGGTTATTTCGAGAACCTTCCCCTGTAGGACACCAAGCCCTTCGTACTCTACATGTTTAACCTTCATTGCTTCCGCGTGGGACAACAATTATTGCCCTGCCCCGACATAATTTCCAAGTTCATCATCCCTAACGGGAATGATTTCATTAATTTTATTTTAATAAATAGTAATTAATTTCAATTTACTTTTGTTATTTCTAAATAAATATTATAATTTTATATTATTTGAAGAGTGAAATCATTTTAGTACTAAAAGTTTATCTTTGTAAAAAATAACTAATACAACTATATAAATTTAATGGCTAGCATACATCAAATTATGATAAACATCAAAATGCTTACTTCATAATACATCTCACATTATCAAGCTTCTAAAAAAATCATAAATATTAATTAAATGATACTTTATTTTATATTATTATTTAAGCTCATAGACATGTATATTTTAATTTAATTATCATTAATTATTAGCTGGATGGTAGAGATTTAATCTCCATGGAATACGTTGAAATATCCATAAAAGTAGTCAAATATTAAATGTTAAGCTAAGATTAATATCCAGGTTAGTTACTCGCTTTTAATTAATTGCATCTAGAGCACTCTCTAGCCCATTATGGAAGAGATGTTTTCCTATCCTGTCTTCTTAATTAAACATTTTGACTCTGACAAATTACACAAAAATAAAAATAAAAATAACTTAAATTTAAAAGAATAAAATAATTGTAATAATTATTATTATATTATTAATTAAAACATTTTTTACTTAGTCAAATTACATAAAACAAATAATTATAATTAATTAATACTTAAACCAGCTTAGATACATGTAAACTATGCATCTACCAAACTCCAAGAGGGATCAAATCTCTTGAGGTTCAAACCTATTTTAGTGTGAAAATAGATTTGATCCCTCTTAGCGCTTGGTAGATCCGAAGCTAAGATAGCTCTAGGTTGGTTTATCTCAAATTAATTAATTAAAGAAAATTTTATATCGACGTGTGTCATATTGGGCATGTGGTATTATAAGCCATGGTATTGGCCCATATATAGTTACAAAGGCTATTATTAAGTAAATAATTTCCATGATAAAGTGGGAGTCAATCTCCATGGTTAAGAATATTAAACTACATGGAATATTCTAGAACATTCTTAATAGTATCCAGAAATTCAAGTTTTAGATGTCTCTCCAAAGTAGTTATGCATTTTCTTCTTTTAATTAAATTGATTATGTTATCACCCTAAAATCTTTGTCTCTAAGCTTTGGTAAGTTGCCTTGTTTCTAATCATAGTCTTATAAGTTTTGAGTCAGCTCATCACAATTAATGTCATTCTCATTTACAAACCCTTCTTTTAGTCATGGTGTTAAAGGGTCTCTAGGTCATTTCATGCTTTAAGAGTTAGGTCATAAGGTTAGTAGTGTTTCAAGGTCATATCTCTTTTCCATCAAAGTCTGACAGCCTCATTCCATGTCCTAGAAGCCTCACCATGAGTTTTGAAGTCATATCTCACATTGGAGAAATTTTCAAACTAGCTTCGAAATCACTGAACTAGGAGTTTTCGTAGCGCGCTACGAAACCCCTGTAGCAGCGTGCTTTAGCAGAAAAACTCTGTTTTCAGCTTTTACTAGTCAATTTCTAAAAGATTTCCTGAGCAGCTGAGAAGTTAATTTTGCAAACTGAAAGAGGCTTTTATTTCTAATATGCTGTAATACAAAAACCTCTTTCAGTTTCTTCAAATTTATTCTGAGGTGGGAGGAATTTATGGTTAAACTTGCGCTATGAAACTGCTGAAAGTCAAGCTTTGTCTTCTGGTTTTAGCAGTCTTTTTCAAGATCAGTTTCTGGTCACATGAAAGGGTATTTTGGAATTCTGAAGGGGGTTTATCTTCATAAAATCTCCTACTACAATAATCTATCTCAATTTATTCATAAGTGTTTTCAGTTGGGAGATACTAAGCTTTCATTGAGACCCTACTTTCAGAAAACGGATTTTTTCCTGTTTGCCATGTGTTTTTCAAGGACAGATTCTGAACAGCTGGAGGAATGTTTTAAAAAACCAGGAGAGGTTTTTGTTCTAGAAAACATGGGATACAAAAACATCCTTCATTTTCGTAAAATGTGTCATGGATGAAGAGATAAAGGCTCTGCAATTGTCAAGGATCTAAACCTAAAAAACAGGGAAACATGTTCCCTAATTTCTAGGGTTTGTCATCAGCAGTTGGGTGACCACGTGGGAGGCTTCATCAAATTCGACTTCATGG
>APFE031466062.1:23382-39910 GCA_000404065.3 Pinus taeda | reverse complement strand
CGTGGTCACCCAACTGCTGATGACAAACCCTAGAAATTAGGGAACATGTTTCCCTGTTTTTTAGGTTTAGATCCTTGACAATTGCAGAGCCTTTATCTCTTCCTCCATGACAAATTTTACGAAACTGAAGGAGGTTTTTGTAGCCCATGTTGTCTAGAACAAAAACCTCTCCTGGGTTTTTAAAACATTCCTCCAGCTGTTCAGAATCTGTCCTTGAAAAACACGTGGCAAACAGGAAAAAATCCGTTTTCTAAAAGTAGGGTCTCAATGAAAGCTTAGTATCTCCCAACTGAAAACACTTATGAAGAAATTGAGATAGGTTATTGTAGTAGGAGAGTTGATGAAGATAAAAATCCTTCAGAATTCCAAAATACCCTTTCATGTGACCAGAAACTGACCTTGAAAAAGACTGCTAAAACCAGAAGACAAAGCTTGACTTTCAGCAGTTTCGTAGCGCAAGTTTAACCATAAATTCCTCCCACCTCAGAATAAATTTGAAGAAACGGAAAGAGGTTTTTGTAGTACAGCATGTTAGAAATAAAAGCCTCTTTCAGTTTGCAAAATTAAGTTCTCAGCTGCTCAGGAAAGCTTTTAGAAATTGACTAGTAAAAGCCGAAAACAGAGTTTTTCTGCTAAAACAGGCTGCTACAGGGGTTTCGTAGCGCACTACGAAAACTCCTAGTTCAGTGATTTCGAAGCTAGTTTGAAAATTTCTCCAAAGTAATGTGAGATATGACTTCCAAACTCATGGTGAGGCTTCTAGAACATGGAATGAGGCTGTCAGACTTTGATGGAAAAGAGATATGACCTTGAAACACTTCTAACCTTATGACCTAACTCTTAAAGCATAAAATGACCTAGAGACCCTTTAACACCATGACTAAAAGAAAGGTTTGTAAATGAGAATGACACTAATTGTGATGAGCTGACTCAAAACTTATAAGACTATGATTAGAAACAAGGCAACTTACCAAAGCTTAGAGACAAAGATTTTAGGGTGATAGCAGATTAATTAAAAAAATGTCATACAAACAAGTATCATATGAAATGATATATGGTTTTTTTTGGGCATGTAATATTAATAAACTGTGGTATTGGCTCATAGTATTGTAACAAAGCCTATTTACAAATATTAAAAAGTAGGAATGAATCTCTATGATTAAAAATCGTGTTTCGTGTTTTTTTAAATGTATATATGTTTAACTTGTATATTGATTCTTTATATAATTTATAATAATAATTTAAAATAAAATAATACTTGTAGTTAATTTTTGATGATATTTTTTTTTTTTAATTTTAGCAATGTGAGATGTATCATGAAGTATAGTGTTTTTGATGTTTATCATAGATTAATGACTATCTGTGTTTACCCAAATTTAAATTATATGGTTGCACTAGTTACATTTTTTTTAATATGTACATTTGTTTAACATATATATTAATTTTTTTTTATAAGTATTATTTATAATAATTAAAATTAAAGTTATAATTCAGTTAATTTCTATTATTTCTTTAATCTGGGTAAGATGTGTCATGGAGTAAGTGCTTTGGTGTTTAATTCATATCGTTGCGCTAGTATTATAGTTAAACATGTAACAAGATTCTTAATCATGGAGATTCACCCCACTTTACTATGAATATTATTAACTTATAAATATGTTTTATTACAATACCATAGCCCAATACCATAACTTATCTATACCACATTCCCAAAAAACCGTACGTCATTTCATATGGCACTTGATCATTTGACATTTTTTTGAATTAATCAATTTAATGTAAATGGTAGAAAGGGCATAACTAATTTTGAGATAAACATTTAAACTTTGATTTGTGACTACAACTAAGAATATTAAATCCTTGTCATCCACCTAATGATTATTGATAATTTCACAACAGGCGATGTACATTCTAGAATGGTAGAGATATAATGTTTAACATTTTGACTATGCCAAAATAAAATAAAATTAAATTAAAAAAATAATATTTTTTTGTAGGAAAGTAAGATTTTTATATTATTAGAAATGTACATAAATTACGAAATTGCAAAACTAGAGTTTTCTATGTGTAACACCAAGATGTGAATAGTGGAAACCAAGTGGAGGTTATTTGCCCATGAGAGGGAAACTAGATGGTCTCCCACAAAAATTGGAGTCTAAATGTAAACATAGATACAAAAAAACTTAGGAAACCTGAAGCTAGAGTCATCTGCACAAAACTAGAAATTGGATGGCCTCCTAAAGAGTTCGAGTGCAACACATATACTATGGGGTAGCAAAAATCATAATAACATTGTTGGAACTAGACAAACTACAATAGTGAAGAGACAAATAGAAACCTCTGAGAGAGTCAAATCCTGTAGGGAAGTCATGTATGGGGGCTATATTTAGGGTGAATTGGCTACACCAATGACTTTGGCACCTTGATGGTCTAGATTTTTCCTTCTGGGCCTTCTTCTGCTGCTTGAGATACAAGAATGGATCATTGTAGCTCTTCGGAAGATAGGGAGAGAACTCCTATTAAATGTAAGTCTTCCCTGTGTAGAAGTCATCTGGGTTCCTAGAGGCCTTACCCTTTGAATTTACCTTGGCTCCTGCCAGACTAGATAGGAATGGTATCAGTTCCCCCAGAGTTGGAGAACTATGGTTGGCCAACACCTTCAACTTTTTTTCTTGTGATTCATATTGTTCTCGAGGTGAAGGTCTTTGTCTTTGGTGGGAGGAGTCATGCTCTTTAGATCTTCCATGAGAATTGGAATATGTCAACAGAGGAGGAGGAAGAGGAAAGAGGATCTTCATGGCCCGTGCCAAGTTCAAAAGCGTCATTCTCATTTGAAAAAAGATGTATTGTCCTTCGCCATTATGATTTCAAAGTTTTTTTCATTTCCTCTTAGTCCCTAAGTTGGTTGTCTAGCAAGTTCCTAACTTCCCAAAGAGTGTTTCTAGTGTTACGTCACTCCTCAACCTCCATAGTAGCCATAAGTCTGTGAATATGGACTGGAATGTACTCACTGAATTCCTCTTCCCTTTGAGCGTGCCATGGGGGCATATTTTTACGACGACATTCCATGCTACACCATCTAGCGTGGGCTCTCTCTCAAACTATAATGAATAGAGTGAAGAGCTACCTATTGGTTCGCATAAACTAGATGTAGCTCTCACCGACTCTGAATCACCTGCAAACAAACCTTCTCTGTACCTGTATCCTGCCAACCAGAAGAATGACTGTGATAATTGAACTTGAATCTGTGTCATGCACTAGAGGTAAATGAACCATCCTCTTCGAAGAATGTGAGACCGTAGCACATTGAATGAGGTGTGATGTGAAGTCAAGGATGTTGAAAATTTAACCAGTATCGGTCTTCATAATTGTTGTCTAGCTTATGACATGATATTATTATGTATTTGTAAGAAGAAAGAAAAATAAAAATTATTGTAAGAGAAAATAAAATTATAAGCATGGGTTTCATGCTCAATTATTATATTTCTAGGTCAAAGCCCAATTGTGTGCTTCTAGGTTTTGTGTCATAGGCCGTTGTCCTTGTAATATTGTATTAGACCTTTCTTGGGCTTATTATATCAAAGAAGAAATTTATTTTTGTGTCAAAAGTTAAATTTTTCCTCCTCCACTGTCAGCTTGGCCTCATGAAGCGAATTTGACCTCATAAAACCACTATATATAAGCTAGGAATTCAACCTATTTTTTCATATATCAGAGCAAGTTCGAACTCCATTCACAAGGAAGTGAAAAAGTAAGAAAAATGAGTGAGAAAGGCTTGAATAAAGAAGAAAGACCCTATAAAAGGAAGTAGGAACCTTGGACAAGGAAAAAAGACTATTTTTCTCTTCTTTTGGCTCACATGTGTGATATTATGGGTTGCGAGAGGGCCAAAATTCGTTGGTCTATAGTAAAGGCTGAAATTTTGATGCGAAACGGCCGAAATTTGGAATTGTAGTAAGATTGAAGAAGGTTTTCTTTTGTTAACTAGAAACAAAATTTTATCATATTGGAAGAACTTTGTTGGAAGGTTGACTTGGTGGATTGGAGGAGGTATTTTCTCTAGTTAAAGGGTCTAGGTTATCTCATTTGATTTGGTTGTAAAGGAAGAGAATACTTTTTTTTTTTTTGGGTTTTCCCTGAGGAGAGGGGTTTTTCCCTGGCTGAGAGCCTACATACTGTGTCCTTGTTGTTTTGATCTTCATGCACTTACATTTTGGTAGTTTCTTGATGATAATAATATAAAAATAAGACATAAAATAAGATAATAAGAATACAAAGGAATCACAAGTAATTATCAAAATAAGAAAATATTTCTTCCTTTTTGATTTTCTAACATGGTTTCAGACCTAAGGTGAAGCAGAAGAGGAAAAAAGGTGTCTTGAAGATCAATAGCTTCCATCATCTTAAGAAAGGAGTCACGAGAAGTTTCAAGGTAGATCATAAGGAGAAGAGAATTCTTACATTTTGGACATTTGAAAATTTGTTGAAGAACTCCATTTGGTAGAAGGAAGGAAGTCTTGAAAGGTAATCTAGAAGTTTTGGATCCCTATAAGCCAGATTGAAGAAGAAAACCTATTGAAGGCTACAAAGATATCTAGACTTAGTCTAGTGTGACATTTACAAGTTTACTTATGGCCTCATCAATGAAATCTGAGAACATAATTCAAGGAGCTTCTAACTTTAGAGCATGGAAGATAAGGATGGACCTAATCCTTACAAGGAATAAAGTATTAGAATTAGTACAAGGAAAAGTCAAAGAACCTATAAATGATGCTGGAAACAAGTACAAGGAAAATGACATTATAGCCATGAACATAATTGTGGATAGAGATAAATTCAAATTCATTCCTTGCATATCCTTCCTAGATACTTAAAACAAAATGTACAATGCTCTCTCCAAGTTATTTACAATCAAGAATATTGGACAAGTGGAAAATCTAAAGAATGAACTTTGAACTATCAAAATGACCAAAGATGATGCAATGTCCTCTTACTTTGTAATAATTTACCATATAGGATATGAAATACAAGGAGTTGATGAAATATTCCCTTATAAGGAACTTATGTTTGGTTCCCTTCTAGGACCACCAACGTCTTGGAATGCCTTTGCAGTTGGAAAAATTCTCCCTCATTTGAAGAAATGTGGTCTACGTGTACTCAAGAAGAAGCTCATCTTTCCTTAATAGGAGGTAAGAAAGAAGATGAAGAAAATACTAAAATGCATATTATGCCCATTTTAAGAAGAAAGGAAGAAATAATAAATTTAAAGGGTCAAGGAAAACTCATCGGAAAATTAAACTTTCTAAAATAGAATAAGACCATTGTCACAAGATGGGACATTATAAAAACCAATGCCCGATAATACAAAGAACAAAAAGAGAGAAAGAGGCCAAGATATAGTTGCAACTGATGATAATCCTCAACACAAGACTAAAATTGAACATTTTGAAGTCAAAGACTTATTTTATTAAGTCTTTAGGGATGCTATCCCTTGTATATCCTTAATCGATGGTATAGGTCATTGTTTTTAGGCTTTGTAGAATTTTCTCTTATAATTAAATTTGGGATTAATCTTTCTTTTGATTCCTAGGGTTTGTAATATAATATGTTTTGATAGAAAGTTCTTGAGTTGTTTGATAAGTTGAAGGAATCCCTCAAAATTTCTAGATAAATACAAAATCAAGAGGGAGCTTCTACTTGTGTCAAAAAATAATTATCTTGTTCTTTATTTGCTTTACATTATTGTTGACTTCCTCTATATGTGTAGCTTTATTTTTGTTGATTGGTTATAAACGTTTCCTTGTATTTTATTTAGAAGACAGTTTGTAGGTATATTCTAAAGAAGAAGAGATTGTGGTTAGATTTAGAGGGAGCCTCCAAAAGGAAGACATGAATTATGTAAGAAGCCTTGTCTTAAAGAAAATCCCTTTACGGTTTGCAAAGTGAGAAACTCAAGGTATGTGATTTATGAAAGTTAGATAGAGGATTTCGAAGGGCGATGGACTGGTTCCACAGAGGGTTCTACAGTTTAACTAAGAGAGTGACAGAGGGCATCAAGCACTCATGGAGGCCCAGGAAGGAGGGAGCTCCACTCCCTCCTACAGTAATGTGGTTTGAAACTGAGGAAGAGGAGGGAATAAGAACAAACCTCCACAACCCTTGGAGGTCAGGACAAAAGACACTGAAACTCAGAAGGCGGAAGGCAGCAAAACCCATGCAGATCAAGGGGCCCGTGAAGAAGACCGACAGGAGGAGAAAGAAGAAGACAGAGGTCAGGGAATAAAGAACAGAGACAAGATGGGGCCCTGTAAACCTAAGACCATAACTAAACCTTAGGTTATTCTGAATGATCCATCTCTACAAGCGCACAGGGATCACATGGCAAACTATGCCATCATTTGCAAATTTATGGGAATCTGTCCGTCAGATAAAGCATTGTACACCTGGATAAAAACGGGGGAGTTAAATATACATCTTGGATCCAAAGGTTTTTTTAAAGTGGTGTTCACGAACATGGAAGACAGAGACAAGATTTTTGAAGGAGGACCATACTTATTTGCAGCTGTTGGTCTCTATATGTGGCCATGGATGATGAGCTTTGTGCCAGAATGAGAAACCTTCACTTCGATACCATTATCGATTAGACTCTACTCCTTACCTTTAGATTACTGGATGCCAAAGTCTTTAAAAGCTATAGGCAATAAATTAGGTCATTTCTTAAAAATTAGGTCATTTCTGGAAACAAAAGGGGGATTTAAATATACATCTTAGATCCAAAGGTTTTTTTAAAGTGGTTTTCACAAACATGGAAGATAGAGACAAGATTTTTGAAGGAGGACCATACTTCTTTGCAGCTGTTGGTCTCTATATGTGGCCATTGATGATGAACTTTGTGCTAGAATGAGAAACCTTCACTTCGATACCAGTATCGATTAGACTCTACTCCTTACCTTTAGATTACTGGATGCCAGAGTCTTTAAAAGCTATAGGCAATAAATTAGGTCATTTCTTAAAAATTTCAGAGGCAACTCTACGGGGAAAATACACCTCCTATGCCCGTATATGTGTGGAGATGGACCTATCAAGAGCCCTTCTAGATGAGGTCATTATAGAAGTCTATGGCGAAGAATGGGTTCAAACAGTTGACTATGAACATATCCCGTTCAGATGTCACAAATGTCATGAGCATGGGCACCCATCTAGAGATTGTCCTCTTAATAGAAGGGAGGAAAACCTAAACACCAGCAAAGGGAAAGACCAGACAAGTTTCACCAAAGTAGGAGGAAAAGGAAAAGGAGGGGGAAGGAAGACACAAAAGAACCCTATTTCAAATGACAACAAAACAAGAAGTCACAACAGTTTTGAGATCTTAGGAGAAAAAGAAGTAGATAGAGGTGATCAAGAGAGTATAGAGAATCATTCAGCAAGGGGGAAAGGAAAAGGGACCAGCATGGAGTTCACTTAGGAAGAAAATGAACACACGAAGGACCCTTTGAGTACCATGGAAATAGAAAAAGACCAAGAAATGACTCAAAGTGAAAGTGGTATAGAGGACCAAGACTTACAGGAGATCCTAGAAAGGGAGAACCTAGAGCTGGAAAAGTTCCTAGAACAAGGAAGACACCTGGGAATAAAATCCATCCCTCAGGAGGATGTGGACAAGGTACAACAGATATTCCTTAACAAGTCACATAAAACAGCTGCAGGAGTCAAAAGAGGACATGATAACCAGGAAAATAAAGGAACTTCCTCAATAGGATTAATAACAAGAAAACTGACAAAAAATCCAAGTAAAAGGAGGTGAAGAAAAAGACAGAAATAACTACTACTGGAATGTGGAAAACTCATGATTGACTCAGGAAGGATGAAATATCTTTCCAGTTACTCCTTTAAAACCCCACCTCAATGAAAATCACAACTTGGAACATTAGAGGACTAGGGAGCAAAAGAAAACAAAGGAACTTAGGTAACAGGATCAGAGAGGAAAAACCTGACATAGTATTCATACAGGAAACAAAATGCTCAGTGGAGAAGATCCTTGAGAAACATAACAAATCGTTAAATAGATAGGAATACCTTGAAGTTAAGGAAAATAAATTTGCTGGTGGCATTCTCATTCTATGGGATCCACAGAAATTTGGTGTGATTGATGCGGAGGCATCCAGACATCACCTTTCTCTATTTTTCCAAACGGTGGGTGATAGACAATGTTACATGATCACCAATGTCTATGGTCCATAGCCAATGGAGGACAAACTTCAACTCCTCACAACACTGGAGGATTTGAAGAAGAGATACACAGCTCTATCGTAGATTCTTGGAGGGGATTTTAACAAGACAAAATCACTCATGGAAAAGAAAGGAGGAACTAGAACACTTGGTAGAGATTCAGTTTCCTTCCAGAACTTCATCACCAATATGAAATTGGTTGATATGGAAATAAGCAATGGAATCTAGACTTGGAATAACAAAAGAGGGGGCCATACCCAAGTAGCCTCAAAATTGGACAGATTCGTTATTTCAGAGGAACTTCTTCTCATGGGAAACAACATTACTGCGCACATACTGCCTTTTGGAGGTTCAAATCACTGGCCTATCCAGTTGGAAGCTTCATTTTTTGGTAAACCGAGGAACTCCCCCTTCAGATTTGAGAATGCTTGGCTCACACACTCATATTTCCTCACAAACATTGAAAAATGGTGGAAGGAAGAACTTCACCTTCAAGGTACAAAGATGTTCCTTCTACACTGTGTGCTCAAACACATTAAAGGTAGACTCAAAGAGTGGAATAGAAAGGAATTTGGTAATATCTTCAAAGCTAAAGGAGATGTGGAAAAGAAACTAAAGGAAATAAACCATATTCTTTTCACAGAAGGCTATACAGATGAAAGGAAAGAGATGGCAGAGTCACTCCAGCAGGAATGGGATGATAGATCTCTTCAAGAGGAAATATTCCAGAGACAGAAATCCAGAGTTCAATGGATTAAAGAAGGGGAGAGAAACACCAAATTCTTTCACAGATCCACCATAGCTCACAGAAACAACAATAGAATTGTGAAACTTAAAGATCAACATGGAATAGAAAGAAACACTCATGAAGAGAAGGAGAAGGTTCTAGTCCAGCATTTTTAGAAAATTGTTGAGGAAAACTCGGAAGATAGAACCCAGTTTATAGAAAAATTTGCTCAGTACATTCCTAAATTGGTTACTAGAGAAGATAATTGCAATCTCAACAGACCAGTTACATAGGAATAAATTGAGGAAGATGTTGAAGAGATGCACAATGGGAAAGCACCAGGCCCAAATGGCTTCAATGTGGACTTTTTCAAAGCTTGTTGGAGGATAGTTAAACTGGATATCCTAGAGGTAGTGGAAGACTCTCGATGTTTTAAGATAGTCTTAAAGGCGCTCAATGAATCTTTCATAACCTTAATCCCCAAACAGGAAAAGGCCACCTCTCTAGACAGATTTAGACATATAGCACTATGCAATGTGGTATACAAAATAATATTCGAAGTAATTGCCAACCATCTCAAACCACTCCTCCCTACCCTAGTGTCAGAGGAGAAAACGGGCTATGTGGAAGGGAGACAAATTCTAGATAACATAATTCAAGCACATGAAATGGTTCATTCACTCAACGCCAATAAACAGGCAGGAATGAAAATTCAACTAGACATAGTAAAGGTCTATGAAAAACTTAGCTAGTCATACACAATAACAATATTAAAAGCCTATGGCTTTGATTACAATTGGATTAAATCGGTTATGGTGCTAGTCACCACCGCCAACTATTCAATTCTTCTCAATGGATCTCCCTCTGAAACCTTCAAGCCTTGTAGAGGTCTCAGGCAAGGTGATCCTCTTTCTCCTTTCCTTTTCATTCTAATGATGGAAGGGTTAGGAAGAGCAATCAAAGCTACTAAGGAGGAAGGGAGAATTCAGGATCTGAGACTCACTCAAGGTGGGGACACAGTGACACATCAACAATTTGTGGATGATACTATGCTTCAAGACACACCCACTGTCAAGGAAGCCAAAGCATTCAAGAAAATTCGGAGTGAGTTTTCTAGGGCAGCAGGCACAGAGGTAAGTCTTACTAAATCAAAGATTTTCTTTTTCAATACAGATATTTCAATACAAAGAAATATTTCCAGAATTTTGGGCTTTCAAAGGGAGTCACTGCCTGCACAGTACCTGGGAGTTCCCCTCACCGAAAAACCACTACATAAAGATATCTGGGAGCCTGTTCTTAATAAGCTAAAAGATAAGATTAGAAAATGGAAAAATAGAGCACTGAATCTAGCAGGGAGACTGATTCTAACTAAGGCTATCCTCCAAAGTATCCCTATCTACATGCTTTCAGCCATTCCAACACCAACTGGTGTAATTACTAATATAAAAAATATTCAGAGAGACTTTCTCTAGGGGAAAGGTGAAGAAAAGAAGAAACAGGCCCTTGTGGCATGGGACAGGGTATGCAAACCTAAGTCCCATGGTGGTTTGGGTCTTCATGACCCAGGAATTCTTAACAAAGTTCTTGGAGCCAAAATCTGGTGGAGATGGCTAAAGGATATACAAGCCCCCTGGGCAAAACTATGGAAGCAAAAATATGCAAGAGGGTGGCAAGCGAAGAACCTCATTAGAATGACAGGACAAGTTAAAGGTTCTGCAATATGGAATAGGGCATGGGAGAATAGGTCCCTAGTCCAAAATCACAGTTTCTGGAAGATATGAAATGGAAATATGGCCTGGTTCTGGGAGGATAATTGGTGGCAAGAGGAAAATCTCCGCAGTGAAGAATTAGCAGACATTCACACCAATACCATCAAGAAAGGATTAAGGTGGGTATGTGACTATTGGGACCAATCAAGAAACAATGAGAAATAGAGAACATGGAAACTTCCAAACTACAGTGAAATGGCATGTTTTACACTCAAGCTATAACCCTTAAAGGTCTTTTAGAAAAAAGGCAAATCTTGACCTCAACCTTGGATGATCAACTAAGATGGGGAAAGAACAAGGCAGGTCTCTTCAACCTTAAGGAGGCCAAAAGGACAAATTCAGGGCTTAACCTTCCAAACACTGATAAGATGTGGAAAGAACTCTGGGATAATCCTCATTGGATGAAAGTCAAACTGTTCAAGTGGCTGGTTCAACAAGGCAAGATTCTGACATGGGATAACCTAAGAAAAAGAGGCTTTGTTGGCCCCTCAAGATGTCACTTATGTAGACAATAGGAAGAAACTACAAATCATCTCCTGAATAGATGCACTTTCACTACAATACTTTGGAATTGGGTGGGAGAAGTCTTCAAGCAAACAGACAGAAATGTAAATGACATCATTTCTACTTTGAAAAATGGCGGAATTTTTTTTTGGATAATGAGATCATTAACTCTGCCTAGATGCTAGTCCCAGGATTCATAATCTGGAATGTTTTCAAGGAGCGCAACAATAGGATTTTCAAGGATAAAGTGAGTTCGATGAAAAACATCCTTAAGCTAATCCTTAAACAACTCAAAGAGATTGTTCACATCCTGGGAGGTGGAGCCACTGGCAAACCCACTGGACATAGAGAGGCCATGATACTAAAGAAGTTAGAGCTCAAGGTTCATCCCCCTTAAGGTTCTATGCAGATCAACAAGAATACCTCAGCAGAAAAGGCTTCATGGCAACCCCCTTCATACGGCTCTTTAAAATTTAATATTGATGGGGCATCAAAAGGGAATCCGGGAGAAGTTGGATATGGAGGGGTCATGAGGGATGAGGAAGGAAACATACAAATCATCTTCGATAGTTATCTAGGAAAAGCTACCAATAATATGGTTGAGCTCATGGCGATGGAATTATGCCTGGAAATACTGCTCAAGTACAACATTCACAATGTCATCATTGAGGCTAACTCGGAATTAGTCATTGACTCAATGAAGAGGATAAATGCTAGTGCTGCACCAGAGAAAATCTCAGGACATTGGCGGCTTCTGCAAGTCTACCAAAGAATCCAAGTGCACTTAAGAATGCTGAGAACTCCTAGGTTGGTGCATGTCCGCAGGGAATCCAACAAAGTTGCAGACTGGATTGCCAATGAGGGGGTTCGAAACAAGCATATCAACTTGTGTTGCTGGTGGGAGGAGCTAATAGATGACAGGTTGAAGGAGAAATGCTCATTTGGGGCCCTTAGCGACAGACAACAGTATCAGGAAAAATCAAGAGAAAGAAATTTACTTTATGAAAACGATGGATAAGTTCACTTCAGATGGCCCATCAGTGAAAATTCATTGTCGGTTTTCAAAGGGAGCTTCCAGAAACAGAGGTAGATATCTGTTCACAAGAGGAATGATTCCATGGAAGACAAAGGCGTAAAAGGAAGAGATTACTGGGGTCAAAAACTACCCGAGACATACCACCTGATTTGGGCAACCTATGTCTCGAGAGAAGTTTTCTTGGAAGACAAGCGATGCCATTCAACAGGAGACGTGTGGAGGTGAATGGACAATGATTACCGCCTTCATCGCTGGGTATCTAGTGAGCAACTGTGTGGTCTGATTTGGTTTGTGGCCGTCAGATCTGGAGAGGGAAGATCATTGGCCACATTTTGGTGTGCAAGTTGGTTGGGTTGAAAGGATAAAACCACTTATGGTTTACCACCTTCATCAGGTGCCTTCTAGACCAAAGATGGTTTTAATGAAAAGCCAACGATTCCACTCAGGAAGCAACATGTGGAGGAGGACCGAAAAAGAAAACCACCTTCATTGTAAGGTATTTAGCGGGCTTTTAAAGTTGCATGATATGAACTCCAGCCATCGGATCAGAAGGAAAGGATCAACGACCAACGTTGATTGTGCAACTTTAGGGTTTTTCGCGAGCAGTTGTGTGGGCCACTTTGGTCTGTGGCCGTCAGATCTGGAGAGGGAAGATCAACGATCACCTTTTGGTGTGCATGTTGGTGGGGCTGAAAATATAAAACCACTAATGGTTTACCACCCTCATCGGGTGCCTTCCAAACCAAAGGCGGTATTAAGGAAAAGCTAGTGATTCCACTCAGGACGCAACATGTGGCAGAGGACCAAAAAAGCAAACTGCCTTCATTGTGCGGTATTCAACGGGCTTTTTAAAATGCGCGATATGGACTACAATCATTGGATTAGAAGGAGAAGATCAACGGTCAGCATTTATCGGGCAACTTTAGTTTTTTTTTTTAAAATTGTGCCCCTGTGCGAGTTGAATCTTGGCCGTCAGATTGTTAGATGATAGCTCTCTGGTCGGATTTGGGCTATCTAGACCTTGTCTCGGTCTGATTTTTTGAGGTTTTTTTTCAGGCACTCAGGGTATTTTCGCTCCCCTTTGTAGGAGTTTGTGCCTCTTGGCATTTGTTGTAACATGTGTAAAATATTTTTTACCTAAGTTAATAGAAGGACCGTCTCTTGCTTAAGCAAAAAAGAGAAACTCAAGGTATTCTTAAGATCATAATATTTGTAGTAATTCCTTATAATAAAAGAAGCTACGATCATTTTGTCTTTAAAATTTTCTTTATATTAATAACTCTCTCATGTCTAGGGTTTTGCTACATATCATAAATATTATTATATTTTTAAGGTGTGCGATCTCTAGATTAAATCAACACTTGTAATAACTATCTTTTGCTATTTGTTAACGTTGATAAAACCCTGACCTTTTGATTTTTAGGTTTTGTTGATAATATCTAGGGCATACGATAAAACCCTATCTTTTTAGGGTTTGATATTTGTATCTAGGGTTTATAAAAAACCCTAGAAAATATGTAAAAATCTAAGGCATAAAAATGTAACCCTATGTGTAAATGCTTCTATTATGTTTGAAACCCTAACATGTTTAGTTGTTGGACATCTAAGGTTTATTTTAAAATTTTTGATAACCCTAGATGCTCTCCTTGTGATAACATGATAACCCTCATTTGATAAAGTTAATTTCATGCTCTTGTACATATATATTTGTTCTTGGTTGTATTTTCTAATGAGATTTGCAGATACATAGTTTTCAAGATGTTGTAAATATGTATGCCTACCTCATACTTGACTATGACTTTATGTTCATGTTGAGTATGATGGAAAGAGGGAACTATTAGAACCTTGAGGACATTGAAGCTTACATTGATGAAATTGTTTCCATACGAAGAAAAAAGTATTGAAATTTTGAAAGGTCAAAGTTCTTCTGTGATATAATGGTGAAAAAGGAAAGGCTTGTGCAATTGGAAGAATGAATTTTTTGATGATGAACTTATCTCACTAACTTGAGGAGGACCTTTGATGTTTTTCCTTTATGAAGAAAATTGTATATCCTCCATACTTGAGAAGGAGGAAATGATGTATAGTAAATACTATGAAGAAAGAAGGAGATCATAGAATGGATAAAGCATTATTGATGGTTATTCGTGTTTGATGAGTTGTCAATAAGACTTGGTTGTTTTGAGAATTGAGGTTAAGCTTGGTGTTGATTGAGAAGATTGGAAAAGGAAACTTCCATTGAGATTTTTTTGGATATTGGGATGACCTAAGCAGCATCATAATGTTTGAGGACCCCAGATTTTATGTTAGCATATTAATAGAAACAAAAAATATATTGGAAGTTTGGTACTAGTTGGGGTCGTGGGGAAACAATATGTTCTAATGGATGAACATGTAGCTGATGTGTTGATCTCTCCTTGAGAAGTTTGAATATTTGATAAGCATGCTTGGATTTATTTGATTAAGAGGGAGATATGAGTACCTTAGGATGTGTTCCCATATGATGTACTCGAGAGGACATTTTGGCATAATTGGTATTGACATCTTAGTTATAGTTTGGCCTTGATGATGTCTTGATGATATGGAGATTTGTTTTAGTGTTGATATCTTGACCTTGATAATACCTAGATCCCTATGAGGGTTAGTATCTTGGCATATATACTTATATGGTATCTATATCATGTTGGATTGATACCAGGGTTGTAGCCTGATGGTACCTAAAGTGGCAAGTTGCCTTCATGACACCTTAGTCTTTGTTGAATTAGTGTCTTGGCAGGTAGCCTTGATGACACTTGATTGATACCTTGTCAGTTTTGGCCTTGATGGCATCTATAATTTCAAATGTTGTTGTACTCTTCTTGGAACACTTCAAATTAAGGTCAACCTTGTATCAGTTAAACAATTATGAATACTCCCCAGTTAAGAGGGAGTGTTGAAAATGTAACTAATATCAATATTCATAGTGGTTGTATAGCTCATGACATGATATTATTATGTATATGTAAAAAGAAAGAAAAGGAAACTTTATGGTAAAACAAAATAAAATTATAAGCATGTGTTTCATGCTCAATTTAGTATATTTCTAGGTCAAATAACCCATTGTGTTCTTCTAGGGTTTGTGTCATAAGTCATTGTCCTTGTCATCTTGTATTAGACTCTTCTTGGGCTTATTATATCAAAGAAGAAATTTTACTTTGCGTCAAAAATGTAATTTGTGCCTCCTCCACCAAGTAGGCCTCAAGAAATATCAAGTCGGCCTTATGAGGGGAACTCAAACTCACATAACCACTATATATAAGCTATGACTTCGATCTATTATGGAATCCATCCAAGCAAGTTCGATCTGTAGTCACCAATAAGTGCAAAAGCAATAAAAAGGAGTGAGAAAGGCTTGAAGAAGGAAGAAAACCCCTCACAAAGGAAGGAGGAACCCTAATGAACGAAAGAAGACCATTTTTCTCTTGTTTTGTCTGACATGTTCAAAATTTGAGTTGTGGGTATGTAGTAGAGGCCAAAATTCTAATACATTAGGGTCAAAATCTATGATTGTAGCACGATTGAAGAAGGTTGACTTTTGTTGACTAGAAGTAGACTTATTTCATCTTGGAAGATCTTTGTTGGAACGCTGACTTGGTGGATTGGAGGATTTCTTTGTATTGATCAAAGAGTATTGGTTATCTCCTTTGATTTGTTTCTAAAGGAAGAGAATGATTTTAATTTTTTTGGTTTTCCCCTAAGAGAGGGGTTTTACATTGGTTGAGAGCCTACATCCAGTGTCCTTATTGTTTTTTATATTCATGCACTTATGTTTTGGTAGTTTTTTGATGATAAGATGATAAAAGAAGACAAAAGAAGATAATAAGAATACAAAGAAATCACAAGTAATTATCAAAATAATAAAATATTTCTGCCTTTTTGACTTTCTAACAAGGGAATGACTACCACTTCATTCCCTTCACTTTGTTAGGTAACACTCGCATGGGACAAGTTCCTTGCCATTTGATATGCACATACACCTGCATCCAAGAATTAAAAAAGTAATAATTATAACTACAATAAAACATTTTAACTTGGTCAAATAACATAAAAATACAAATAAAATAAACATAAAATTAATAATTATAATTATAATTAATAAGTAAACTAGCCTAGACCCATCTCAACTTCAGATATACCAAGCATTGAGAGAGACAAAATACCATGATTTGATCTCTCTCGATGCTTGGTAGATCCGATGTTAAGATGGATCTAATCTAGTTCAAT
>APFE031466062.1:0-19965 GCA_000404065.3 Pinus taeda | reverse complement strand
GATTTGTCTGCTGCTCAAAATTAACATAGATCCATCTTAAGACTGAATCTACAAAGAGCCAATAGGAATCAAATATTTGAACTTGTAAACATTTCCTTAATTTTTGTATTCAAAAAAATGTTCCTACCTCAAGAGATTTAATCCCTCTATGTGCTTAATAGATCTGAAGTTAAGATAGATATATGCTAGTGATATTAAAATGATTTCACAATTTAACTAATACAAACTCATAATATTGATTCTTTCACAAAAATAGATTTTTACTATTAAAGTAAAATTGAATTCCAATAAAGATAATTATTTTGAATCCCCCATGACAGGTGCTCAAAATTATCATATGTCTCAGCGATGATGACATTGTGTGGTTCTGAAGGCCAACTAGCTCATGGTATGATCCTCTCAGCGGGTTGGTAGGCTTGGTTTAATGTTGGTGCGTTGGCAATATCTACTCGCTCATGGTTATTGTACTTTGTCCCTCCCATTGTTTGCAATCTCATTATGTATCCTAATTATTATTTGAAGCAACTTCCATCAAAGAAGTCATGTGATGTTATCATGGTTGGCCTGCTCAATTCTTTAAGCTTTCCTCTAGACATTATGCATTACAAGTTAAATCCATCATCACTCTCAATAGTATGCATAACATCTCTTTCTCTCTAATTCATGGTTGGCATGCCTGTGATGTTTATCATGTCCTCACTTTTGCTAGCTATCCCATACATCGGTCTACATTGGTACACACAGGATTCGAGGGTTTCTATAACCATCTTCCCCTGGCTAAGGAATATGCATCCACTCGGGCTTGTATGGTGGAGCTTTAGTTCGTCGTTGAGACTCTCAATGACAATTAAAATCTCTAAGACATGATTTTTCCTCCTTTCAGTGAGCTGAAGATTTTAATCTCTTCTTAGTCTTTTTGTCTCTTCTGTTCAAGGATCATGTGGTCTCGTGTTTGCAATTGGGGGAATATTTTTTCTCGGATGGTTATGGGCAACACAAATATGGCAGATCGCTTAAAACAATCATCTCCCATGTTCCTATGGATACTCCTCACTACCATATTTGTTGAGGAGGTATTTTCATGGTTCATTGCTCTTGCTTTTCCTCGGTTCACTCTCCGCTCTATTAGTTGGAGAGGCTTGATAGTGGCTACTCCTCATTCAATATGTTCGACTAGTTTTGGAACAACTCAACATCATGGTTTAGTGATGGTTCTTAGTGGTTGTGGTCTAATCATGGTTGTGATGGTTCTCAGCAGTCGCAGGGCTTGGCACCGGTGTCCTATTCCAACTCTTTTCTAGGTCTTTGGGCTCCCCAGTCCTATGTTTTAAAAGTAATTTCTAGTGAATTTGTGTTCTACTTAAGTTATCATCGCTTTGGACAACAAAGCTCTCATATCTACGCTCTCATGTATCTTCATGCTCTTAGGAGCAAATTTTGGTTTTTTTCTATTGATCTGTTGAAACAGGATACTTATAATCTCAAGACACTAAATTTGTGTTACTAGGATGATTTCCTGACAGGAAAATTAGTAGCACATAGATCCATGGCTTGTAAAACTCTTCTTCAGTAATAGAAAGGCGAACTTAACACAAAAAAATAGTTTTTGAAGCTATTTTTAATAAAAGATGAGTAAACAATTTTTAAATAAAATATGTGTGTGAAAACTTAAATTTAATTTTGAGCCAACACCATATAATAGTAAAATAAAATTGGCTAATTGAAGTATATATAGTATTTGATGATTAAGAGCATACACATCTTCAATGTTCTAATAATTAAGAATATATCTTTCCTCAAAAAAAAAGTTTAAATCTAGAATTTATCTCATATACTAATTTGATATTTGACTTGTCCACGATGTTAAAATTAAAGTAAATTAAATTATTATTATAATTGATAATTATAATACATATATTTTTTATCTATAACAATTATATTAGTTATTTAAAACTGGTTGGCCGAAATAAAACAACCATCAATAAAATATTCAGGATTCCTTTTAGTTGCAGCTCTCCTTTTCCTTACATAGGTGTAGATTTACTCTAGATAATAGGATTAGGTTCCATGTAAGTTCTTCATCATTCTTGCTTAAGGTTCCTTATGGCAGGAGGAATGCCAGGTTTGCTTTTGCGTCTGCTTCTTTATTTGAGCCATGTAGAATATGGAAAAGGAGATAGGAAGAGAAGTCTTGGAGCACATATCTCAACCTTTGAAGTGTCTTGTTGAGCGCTGGATTACTGAAGTGGTCCTCCGAATTTAATATCTTTATCAAAATTTCTGAGTCTCTGAAGACTTGTATTTCCTTAATGCCTTTTTCATGTGCTATCTGATAGGCTTTTAGCAACCCAAGAATTTTTTCTTGGTTTTTGGTTCTCTATCCAAATCCCCAACTAAAGCTCTCTTCACAAATACCCTCCACGGAGTAGATCACTTCGCTTGCTCCTGCTATCCCTAGATTGCCTTTGGAGGCACCATAAAAAAAGATTGTTGTTTTACCCTGTTTCCTTCACCAAGCTTGAAAATCTACGTCTATTTCTCATAGTCTCATACAAGAGGTTTACTGGGGCAAGTGGTGTTGTTTATCCTGTCTCGAAGTATATAAGTTCCCATCCAATTTTTTTTCTTCCGGGAGAAGCATGTTATCGTTTTTAAGGGGATGATTGGCTATAGTGTCGAGGAGTAATTCTTTTTCTTTTGCTGCCACCTTCAAAGGGGAGTTCGAAATGTTGTTAAATATCTAGTCATTTCTGGCGAGCCATATTTTCCAGCAGACATATTTAGGTACTGCTCTCCAGATTATGTTCCATGTTATATTTCTTTGGGTCATGTGGGGATAACACATTCTCCAGGTGTTAAAAAGGTTAGCTACTTTGACTTGTGATGGGGCAGAGACATTGAGGCCTTGAAGGATGTAGCCCCAGACTTCTTGAGAAAAAGAGCAGTCCACAAACACATGCTCCATGGTTTCCTAGGCTTTGCAGTAGAGAGAACACCGATTTGGCCCGTGAATACCTCTTTTAGTCAAATTATCGACAGTTGGCACTTTCACATGCATTAATACCCAGGTGAAGAAATTTATGTTGGGGAGACCGAGAGGGTCCCATACTTGTTTCCACACAGATGCAGTATGGCTTGAAGCTTGCTATGGTTGAAGAGAGGAAAATCCATGCCTTGCATTGTAGATTCTAGTCTTTCCCCATCCCCATTTGTTCGTCAAATGCATGTAAACCGGTGTCAGTCCTGTTAACACTTCTTCCAGGAGGGTCTTTTGACTGCGCATTTGATCTGGAACTCGAGGGATTTCCCAAGTTCACCATTTTCCAGAGTCGTCCCATGTCGAGATATTTGCCAGGGTGAGGACTCCTTGCTGAATGAGCCAGTTCCTGATTTCTTTGATTGCTTCATTTTTTCTCAAAGGCGACTGTCCCATTATGTCGTCTTGCCAGAGCATCGTGTTTTTTCCATTGCCAAGAATGTGATACAAGTTCTTTTGGAAGAACTCTATCCCATGGTGACAGAGATGCCATATCGACGTCCCTTTGATGCTATTATCTATCTGTATGTTCCTTAGTGATGAGCCTTTTAGATATTTTTTCTTTATGACCTGACTGACAGGGTGTTTGCTATTTGAGAAGAGGGTCCAAAGTATTTTACCTCCAAGAGCCAGATTGGCAAGGCCTAGATCTCTTATTTGCAGGCCTCCTTCAGATATGGGGTGTTTAACTATATCCCAATTCACTAGATGGAATTTTCTTTGGTTTCCTCTTCCTCCTCTCCACAGAAAATACCTGATAAGTCTGGAGATCTGTTCCGTGATCTTCTTTGGAGCTAGATGAAAGGAATATTAATAAATAGCCAGGGAGGAAATTACAGAGTTTATAAGGATGAGTTTGCCAACATTGGTGAGCCATTGACCTCTCCAAGTTGTAATCTTGGACTTAAGTTTGCTTATTATCTCTTTCCACAGTGATAATTTGTTAGGGCACAGGGTTATTAGTAACCCAAGATATTTGATTTTATCCAAAGAAGAAAATCCCAAAAAACATAAGGAGAGGGCTATTCTCTAAGTTTCTTATTGATCCACATTCCACCCGTATATTGCACTTTTCCTTTTATTTATAAGAGCTCCTGATATGTTGTATAATTTTTGAAGAATTCCACTGTAAACTTCGGCTATCTTGATGGAGGCTCCATCCAAAAGAAGAGTGCCATTTGCAAAGAGTGCGTGATTGAGAGGCTCTAGCCCTTTCATCAACCTGGCTTCTGGAGCTATCCCTGCTTTCTTTTCAGCTGTCATTTTTCTACTTAGCGAGTCTACCATCAGAATGAGAAAGAAAGGGGAGAGGGGGCAACCTTGCCTTATTCCCCTCGAGGCTTGGAAATAGTTTGTTGGCCTGCCATTAACTAAAGGAGATATCCATGGCTTTTCAGTACAAGCTTTAATCAAATTGAAAAAATTAGAGCTGCAACCAAAGGAAAGAAGGACTTTGTATAAGAAAGAAAGATTTACCCGGTCGAATGTGTTTGCCATGTCTAACTTTATGAGCATACCTTTCTCCGGCTGAAGATAACTAGAATGTATGACTTCTTGAACCTGTATTACATTTTCCAATATATGTCTCCCTTTGGCAAAGCCGACTTGGGTGGGAGAAATGAGTTTCCCAAGCAATGGCTTGATTATGTTTGCCAGCTGTTTTTTCAAGATTTTGTATGATGCATTGCAGATTTTCATTGGCCTAAACTTGTCAAAAGTGCCTGATTCACTTCTTTTAGAATTAATGCAAGGAAGGTAGAGTTAGTATTGCCTCCCACTTTGGATTTTTTGTGAAAATCTTTAATCATCCTGAGAAGATCAATTTTTATTATTTCCCAGTAGATTCTATAAAAATGAATTGAGAATTCGTCAGGTCCTGGTGCCTTGTCTGGTTCCATGGACCATATTACTTTACATATTCTTACTCAGAGAAAGGTTTCATAAGACTAGTGTTGTCCTCCTTGCTTACGAAAGATGGAATGTGGGAGAGAAATTCATAGGTGACTTCTTCACTCCCATTCCCTTCTTCTTTATACACATTCTGGAAATGATCTTTTTCTGCCTTTTTTAGCTGTTCTTGTTTTTTGAGCATAGTCCCATCTGAGCAAGTGATTTCAGAGATATTGTTTCGAGATAGCCGGGCTCTATATTGCCTATGAAAGAAAGAGGTATTTCAATCTCCAGCTTTAAGCCACAGGCTACGAGACTTAAGCCTCCAAGTCTCTTCTTCATGGCGGAAAGTGCGACATGATTTGATTTGGGTAGCTTGTTATTTTTCTAAATCTGAAGTAGAGATCTCCTTACTTTCCAAATCCATTTACAGATCTGATAAAAACTGAACTGTCTCCTTTCTGTTGCTGGTAGGAGAATTTGAGGGTTCTTTAATCCATTTTTTTAGAGCTCTCTTGGTTATTTTTAGTTTTTGCTCCCACACGAAGCTGGGAGATCCTGTCACAAGTATGGACCATGCCTCCAAAACAGTTTCCATGAACACTTCTTTCCCTTACCAAAGCGAGTTGAATCTAAAGGGGATAGGGCCCAAATTTTCTTCCTCTTCCAGATGTAAGAGAATAGGTTTGTGATCTGAGGTCAGCTTTGGGAGAACTTTTGAGGAGATCAGTCTTTTTCCTAGTAACAAAGAGCTATGTGCTAGGAAGCGATCTAGGTGAGCAGAGATGTGTTCTGCCCCAGCTCTATTGTTTATCCAGGTGTAAATACCTTTCTTCAGTTTGAAGTCAAGAAGATCCCAATGAAGTATCAATTCCTCTACTAATGGAAGCATTTGGTCCCTGCCACTATTACCACCTCTCTTTTCTTTTAAATCAACGACAAGGTTGAGATCTCCAGCCACTATTATATTTTGAGGGGAGTAAATGTCTAAGAAATCAGACAAGGTCTACAACCATTCTTTCTTCTTTGTAAGGTGGACTGGAACATAAAGGTTGAAGAGTGAGATGGAGAGCTTACTAGAGAGGTGTCGAAGTTCAGTGAATATCCAATGTTGGGTCTCAAAGGCTCTTTCTAGTTGATACTTGTATTCTGACCATAATGTTGCTAGGCTACCAGTGGTACCTCTTGCACTAATGGCCTTACCTACATTTTTTCCCAATTTTAATTTGATGATCTCAAGAAGGGTTTCCCCTTCAATATTAGTCTCTTGGAGCATGAGGATCTCGGGAGTTTCTATTTTCAGAAGATCTTTGTCTGCTTCAGCTTTTGAAGGGTTCCTTAAGCCTCTGCAATTCCAAGAGACTAGTTTCATTATTTAACGGAATTGGAGTGAGATGATCCCCCCTTAGAGGGCCTTGTTCTGGTGTTTCTCGTGATAGAAATTTCAATGGTGGATTGGATGCCTTGCATTTTTTGCCTATCTTCCTCTTCTTCCCAGGCTTCCTCATGAGATTTCCTTCCAACTCTTTTAAAGGGTCTCTCGAATGTCTCACCTTCCGATGACTGAGAGGTTTCCCGGGGATTTTTCCTTGTCATTTCTGCATATGTGGGTGAGGAGGAGGTTCCTGCTGGGGAGTCAAGTTGGGTTACTTCTATGTTCTTCTTTTCTGCTTCAAGTGAGGGGACTTTTCGTTCAATTTCCTCTGTCTCTGTTTCTGGAATTTTGATTGAAGTGCTAAGGGTTTTGAATGGGTTTATTGAGGCTGTTGTCTTTGGTTTTTCTCCTCTTCCTTCTATTTGAACCATTCCTATTAAGGGAGTTCCAGACTCCATCGGTATCTCTTTCCCTTTATTCCTACTACTCACCTTGGCCTGGACTACTTTCTGCACCTAAATCCATTTTTCTCCTTTCGACTTCTCTAGATCTTCCTCCTTTTTTTTTGCAGTATCTTGCAAAATTCCCATATTCATTGCAATTTCCGCGTTTGAATGGTAATTTCTCGTAGTCTAACTCTTGGATATAAGACCAGTCTCCTATTGTTAACTTTACGTCTTCAGGTAACCCTATTTCCAAGTCAACTTCGACACATATTCTTCCACATGAATACTGATCTCTTCTCTCTTCTATGTCTATGTATTTTCCTAGTGTGTTACCAATCATTTCTAGTGACTTTGGGTTCTAGCAATGTAATGGAAGATGAGGGAGGCACACCCACACTGGAACTGCTGACGGCACATCTTGTGTCGGATCGAAGTTTGGTGACCATGAGTTTAGATACAAACCCTAAGGCCCCATGAAATATGGTCCATTCCTAAATGTGAGATTTTTGTCTTCTACTAAATAAAAAACAAAGACAAAAAATCCCTTATCAACCAAGAAGCTTTTGATGCCTTCCTTTACTAGTGGTTGTCAGTTCCTCTGTACCCACACCTCGATATCCTTGGGGGAAGGCCATAACCCTATAAATTGACTGATGAGCCCTCTTTTAGCTAAGTTCAAAGTAGATCTACAAGAATCTTCAATGAGTAGGGCGATTGTGGGGATGTTGTCGAGTTTCTTTACAAACTTTCATTGAGTTTCCCTTGTTGGGCGTTTACTAATGTCACCGACTAGCTTCCTGAATGCAAGGATCGGTGGTGGAGGAGGGGCCTCAGGGCCCCCTCCTGGGGCCATGGCATTGGAGGGAGTACTGTACTAGGGGTTGCTGCTACGTGCGCGAATCATCTCCAGCCTACTCTATGTTTGATATTATAATATTTAAATAATATAAACTTGTAATATTATTTTTTGAAACAATAGAGTTTTAATGTTAAAATAATTTCACAATTTGAATAACACAAATTCATAATATTTATGATAGAAGTATCTATTTTGTAATAGGGTTTTGATAATTTTAATTTAACTAGCTTCAAACATCTTATCCTCAGATCTACCAAGCATTGAGAGAGATCAAATCAAGGGATTTCATCTCTCTCGATGCTTGGTAGATTCGAAGCTAAGATGGGTCTAGGCTAGTTTAGTTATTAATTATAATTATTATTTTATTTGTATTTTTATGTAATTTTACCAGATTAAAATGTTTCATTGTAATTATGATTATTACTTTTTTAATTCCTAGATGTAAATGTATGAGCAGGTCAAACAACAAGACACTTTTCCCATGCGATTGTTGCATGACAAAGCAAAGGGAATGAGGTGTTAGTCAATCCCTTGTTAGAAAATCAGAAAATCAGAAATATTTTCTTATTTTGATAATTTCTTGTGATTTCTTTGTATTCTTATTATCTTCTTTTATGTATTCTTTTATCTTCTTATCATCATGAAACTACCAAAAGATAAGTTCATGAATATCAAAACAATAAGGACACGTGATGTAGGCTCTCATCCAATGTAAAACCCCTCTCTCAAGGGAGAACCCCAAAAAAAAAATCTTCTCTTCCTTTAGAACCAAATCAAATGAGACAACCAATACCCTTTGACCAATACAAAGACCTCCTCCAATCCACCAAGTCAGCCTTCCAATAAAGTTCTTCCAAGATGACAAAAGTCTATTTTTAGTCAACAAAATTCAACCTTCTTCAATCCTGCTACAATCACAAATTTCGGCTCTATTGCATCAGAATTTTGGCCTATACTACAGACCTACAACTTTTGACCCTCTTGCAAGTCATAATTTTCTAATATGTGAGCCAAAACTAGAGAAAAATAGCCTTCTTTCCTTCATTAGGGTTCCTCTTTCCTTTGCTAGTGTTTTTCTTCCATATTCAAGAATTTCTCACTCCTTTTTCTTGCTTTTGTACTTCCTTGTGATTGTAGATCGAACTTGCTTGGATGGATGCCATAATAGGTCAAATTCATAGCTTATATATAGTGGTTATGTGACGTTGAGTTCCCTTCATGAGGCCGACTTGCTGGAGGAGGCACAAATTATATTTTTGACACAAAAATAAATTTCTTCTTTGATATAATAAGCCAAATAAGGCTCTAATACAATATGACAAGGACAATGACTTATGACACAAACCATAGAAGCACACAATGGGTTATTTGACCTAGAAATATAATAAATTGAGCATGAGACCCATGCTTATAATTTTGTTTTCTTTTACCACAATCTTCTTTTTCTTTATTTTTACAAATACATAATAATATCATGTCATGAGCTAGACAACAACTATGAAGACTGATACTAGTTACATTTTCAACACTCCCTCTTAACTAGGGAGGCATTCAGAATTGTTTAACCGATACAATGTTGACATCAATTTGAAGTGTTCAAATAAGAGTACAACAACATATGGAATGATAGATACCATCAAGGCCAAAAATTGACATGGTATCAATCAAGTGTCATCAAGGCTACCCGCTAAGACACTAATTCAACAAGCACTAAGGTGTCATCAAGGCTACCTGCCAAGACACTAATTCAACAAGTACTAAGGTGTCATCATGGCAACTTGCCATTATATGTACCATCAGGCCATAACCTTGGTATCAATCCAACAAGATATGGATACCATATAATCCTCCATGCCAAGATACTAACCCTCATTGAGATCTAGGTATTATCAAGGTCAAGATATTAACACTAATATAAAGCTCCATATCATCAAGACTAAGATACCCTCCCACATCAGGATCTAGACATCATCAAGGCCAAACTATAACTGAGATGTCAATACCAACAAGGCCAAGGTCTCCTCTTGAGTACAATCATATGGGCACATAGCCTAAGGTACTCATCTCTCCCACTCGATCAAATCAATCCAAGCATGCTTATAAAATATTCAAACTTCTAAGGGAGAGATCAACACATCCGCTATGTGTTCATCCATTAGAACATATTGTTGCTCCATGACCCCAGCTAGTATCAAAATTCCATTATATTAGTTCTTTCTATTAATATGCTAGCATAAAATTTGGGGTACTCTCACATTCTGATGTTTCTTAGGTCATCACAATATTCAAACAAATATCAACAAAAGCTTCCTTTTCCAATCTTCTCAAGGAGCACCAAAATTAGCCTCAGCACTTCTCAAAACAACCAATTCTTATTCTCAACTCATCAAACATGAATAATCATCAATAGTTCTTTAGCCATTCTATAATCTCCTTCTTTCCTCATAGTATTTACTATACATCATGTCCACATTCTCAACTATGGAGGATCTACAATTTTCTTCAAAAAAATAAAAATACAGCAAAGCCTTCTCAACTTAGGGAGATAAGTTCATCATCAAAAACTTCAATTTTTCAACTACATGAACCTTTTCTTTTGCGTCATCATATGACATAAGAACTTCAATCTTTAAAAATTTTAATCCTTTGATCTTCATATGGAAACAAAGTCATCAATGTAAGATTCAATGTCATCAAGGTTCTTATAGTTCCATTTTTCCATCATACTCAACATCATCATAAAGTCATCATCAAGTGTGAGGTAGGCATACATCTTTACAACCTCTTGAAAACTATGTATATACAAATCTCATTAGCAAGTACAACAAAGCACAAATATATATGTACAAGAGCACAAATTTAACTTTATCAAACGAGGGTTATCATTTTTATCACAAGGAGAACATCTAGGGTTATCAAAACTTTCAAAAAAACCTTAGATATCCAACAACTAAACATGTTAGGGTTTCAACCATAGCGGAATAATTTACACGTAGGGTTACACTTTCATGCCTTAGATTTTTACATATTTTCTAGGTTTTTTCATAAACCCTAGATACAAATATCAAACCCTAAAGAGCTATGGTTTTATCATATGCCCTAGATATTATCATCAAACCCTACAAATCAAAAGGTTAGGGTTTTATTAGAGTTAACAAATAGCAAACGATAGTTATTACAAGTGTTGATTTAATCTAGAGATGAAACACCAGAAAAATATAAGAATATTTATGATTCTATAGAAAACCCTAGACATTAGAGAGTTATTAATATAAAGCAAATTTTAAAGACAAAATGATCGTACCTTATTTTATTATAAGGACTTACTGCAAATCTTATGATCTTAAGCATAGCTTGAGTTGCTCTCTTTACACCTTGAAGGGATTTTCTTTGCAACAAGGCTTCTTACATAACTCATGTCTTGCTTTTGGAGGCTCCCTCTGAATCTAACCACAATATTTTCTTCTTTAGAATATTCCTGCAAATTTTCTTCCAAATAAAACACAAGGAAGGGATTATAACCAAGAATTAGAAATAAATCTAGATATATAGAGGAAGTCAAAAATAATATGAAGGAAATAAAGAACAAGATAATTATGTTTTGAGAAAAGTAGAAGCTCCCTATTTATTTTGTATTGATCCAGCCATTTTGATGGATTTCTTCAACTTATCAAAACAAATCAAGAACTTTAAATAAAAACATATTAGATCTACAAACCCCAAGACTCGAAATATTAACCCCAGATTTAATTATAAGATAAAATTATACAAAGCCTAAAAACAATGACCTATACCACCGATAAAGGATATACAATGAATAACATCCATAAAGACATAATAAAATAAGTCTTTGACTTCAAATATTAAATTTTGTCTTCTTTTCAGGATTATCATCAGTTGCAACTCTAGCTTTGTATCTTTCTCTCTTTGTGTTCTTAGTATTATCGAGGCATTGATTTTTATAATGCCCCATATGTGACAATGATATGATTCTATTTTTGATAGGTCAATTTTCCCATGATTTTTCCTTGACCCTTTAAATTTCTTATTTCTTCCTTTCTTCTTAAAATGGGAATAATAGGAATTTTAGGTATTTTATTCATATTCTTGCTTACCTCCTATTAAGGAAAGATGAGCTTCTTCTTGAGTACATGTAGACCACATTTCTTCAAAGGAGCGAGAATTTTTCCAACTACTAATTTCATCTGCAAAGGAATTCCAAGACTTTTGTAGTCCTAAAATGACAACAACCATAAGTTGATAAGGGAATGTTTCATCGACTTCTTGTAATTCATATCTTATATGGTAAATTATTACAAAGTAAGAGGCCACTGCATCATCTTTGGTCATTTTGATAGTTTTAAGTTCATTCATTAGATTTTCCACCTGTCCAATATTCTTGATTGTAGATAACTTGGAGAGATCATCATACATTTTCTTTGAAGTATCTAACATGTATATGAAAGGAATGAATTTGAATTTAACTACATCCACAATTAGGTTCAAGGATATAATGTAATTTTCCTTGTACGTGTTTCCAACATCATCTATAGGCTCTTTGACTTTTCCTTGTACTAATTCTAATATTGTATTCCTTGCAAGGATGAGGTCCATCCTTATCTTCCATGCTCTAAAGTTAGAAGCTCCTTTAATTTTATTCTCAGATTTCATTGATGAGGCCATAAGTAAACTTGTCAATGTCACACTTGACTAATCTAGATATCTTTGTAGCCTTCAATAGGTTTTCTTCTTCAAACTGGCTTATAGGGATCCAAAAATTCTATATTATGTTTCAAGACTTCCTTTTGGAAAATGGTTTTCTTCAACAGATCTTGAAAGGTCCAAAAATTAAGACTTCTCTTCTCCTTATGATCTATATTGAAACTTCTCATGAATCCTTTCTTAAGATTATGGAAGCGATTGATCTTCAAGCTACCTTTTTCCTCTTCTGCTTCACCTTGGCTCTAAAACCATGTTAGAAAATCAGAAAGGAAGAAATATTTTCTTATTTTGATAATTACTTGTGATTTATGTATATTCTTATTATATTATTTTATGTATTATTTTATCTTATTATCATCAAGAAACTACCAAAACATAATTGCATGAATATAAAAACAATAAGGACACAATATGTAGGCTCTCAGCCAAGGAAAAACCCCTTTGCTCAGGGAAAGCCAAAAAACAAAAATCTTCTCTTACTTTACAACCAAATCAAATGAGATAACTAAGACCCTTTAACCAAGACAAAGACCTCCTCCAATCCACCAAGTTATCCTTCCAACAAAGTTCTTCCAAGAAGACAAAAGTTTATTTCTAGTCAACAAAATTAAGCCTTATTCAATATTGCTTGCATCAAAATTTCAACCCTTTTGCATCAAAATTTTGGCCCTCGTGCAAGTCATAAATCTCAAACATGTGAGCCAAAACAAGAGAAAAAAAGTATTCTTTCCTTTTCTAGGGTCTTTCTTCCTTCTTCAAGCCTTTCTCACTCCTTTTTCTTGTTTTTTCACTTCCTTGTGACTGCAGATTCAACTTGCTTGGATAGATGACAAAATAGGTCGAAGTCCTAGATTATATATAGTGGTTTTATGAGGTTTAATTCCCTTCATGAGGCCAAGTGGATAGTGGAGGAGGCACAAATTACAATTTTGACACAAAAATAAATTTCTTCTTCGATATAATATGCCCAAGAAGGGTCTAATACAAGATGACATGGACAATGGCTTATGGCACAAACCACAGAAGCACACAATGGGGGATTTGAATTATAAATATAATAAATTGAGCATGAAACCCATGCTTATAATTTTATTTTCTTTTACAATAATTTTTTTCTTTCTTTCTTTTTACAAATACATAATAATATCATGTCATGAACTATATACAACAATTATGAAGACTGATACTAGTTAAATTTTCAACATCCTTGACTTAAATTCACACCTAATTCAATGCACTATGGCCTCACATTCTTCGAAGAGGATCATTTATTTACCTCTATTGCATGACATGGATTCAAGCTCAATTAGCATAGACATTCCTTCTAGCAGGAACGGGTGTAGAGAGGGTTTGTTTGCAGGTGGTGTAGAGTCGATGAGAGCTACATCTAGTTCATGTGAACCAATAGGTGGTTCTTCTCTCTATTCATTATGGTCTCAGAGAGATACCAAACTAGATGGGGTGGCAGGGAAGAGGTTGTAAACCTCTCCCCCCATGGCATGCTCAAGGGGAAGAGGAATTTGGTCCATATTTACAGACTTATGGTTGCCATGGAGGTTGAGGAGTGACATAATGCTAGAGACACTCTTTGTGAAGTCAGGAACTTGTTGGACAGACAACATAGGGACTAAGAGGAAATAATAAAAAAAACTTTGCAAGAAGAATGGCGAAGTCCAATACATTTTTGTTTCAAATGAGAAAGATGCTCCCGAACATGTTAAGGGCCATGAGGATCCCCTTTCCTCTTCCTCCTCCTTTGCCGACATCTTCCAATTCTCATTGTAGATCTAAATAGCATGACTCCTCCCACCAAGGACAAAGACCTTCACCTATGGTACAATTTGAATCATAAGAAAAAAATTGAAGGTGTTGGCCACCCACACTTCTCCAACTCTAGGGGAATTGATACCATTCTTGTCTAGCCTGGCGGGAGTCAAGGGCACTTCAAAGGGTGAGGCCTGTAGGAATCTAAAGGACTCCCACATAGGGTGGGCTTACATTGAATGGGAGTTCCATCCCTATCTTTCGGAGGGATACGATGATCCATTCTTGTATCTCGAGCTGCAGAAGGAAGCCCATAAGGAAAAAATCTAGACCATCAAGGTGCTAGAGTCAACGATTCAACCTATTCACCCCAAATCTAGCCTCCAGGCATGAATTCTATATAGGAATCGACTCCCTCAGAGGTTCCTTTTTTTCTCTTTATTGTTCTAGTTTGTCTAGTTCCAACAATGTTTATTATGATTTTTGCTCCCCCATGGTATGTGTGTCGCACTCAAACTCTTCAAGGGGTCATCTCATTTCTAGTTTTGTGCAGATGGTTCTAACTTCAAGTTTCTTAAGTTTTTTTGTATCTATGTTTACATTTAGACTCCAATTTTTGTGGGAGACCATCTGGTTTCCTCTCATGGGTAGATGACCTCCACTTGGTTCCATTGTTCACATCTTGGTGTTACACATAAAAAACTCCAGTTTTGCAAGTTTGTAATCAATGTACATTTGTAATAATATAAAAAAAATTACTTTCCTACAAAAAAATTATTATTTATTTTAGTTTTATTTTATTTTATTTTGACCTAGTCAAAATGTTAAGAATTATATCTCTACCATACTAGAATGGAATCGCCTCTCGTGAAATTATCAATAATTATTAAGTGGATCATAGGGATTTAATATTCTTAGTTGTAGTCACAAATCAAAATTTAATATTTATCTCAAAAGTAGTTATTCCCTTTCTACCATTTACATTAAATTGATTAATTAAAAAGAAATTCAAATGACCATGTGCCATATGAAATGACATATGGCTTTTTGGGAATGTGGTATAGATAAGTTATGGTATTGTTCCATGGTATTTTAACAAAGTCTATTTATAAGTTAATCATTTTCATAGTAAAATGGGGTGAATCTCCATGGTTAAGAATTGTGTTACATATCTGTTGTAGCCAGCAACAACCGCCCTTGTTCATTTAAGAGTTGTCTAAAATACTAAATGAATGGGGACCCTTAATTAAATTTTTAAGAAAAAACAAGTTTTTCTTTCTTCACAATAAGGTTACCATCGTAAGCTTGGAAAGGTCTTTCGAATATTTTTAAAACTAAGTCTACGATAAGGTAAAATTCTTTAAAACAACGTTGCAAAAAATATAGGAAATGCCTTCATTCTCCTATAATATCAGTATGTGCAAGACCCTGTGTTAAGCATAACATCGCATCGCAATGAAGTAATGCTCATAAGAAAAAACGTCAAGATCTGCCGATCTGCGATAACACCGATCGCAAGATCGCATATCGCAGAAATAAACTGGCAATACTTGACAAACATTAAACTTCTGCGACCTGCGATGTTGCGATCGCTGCGATGGTGCAATCTGCGATCTTGCGATTTGCGATTGGCGCGATTTGCAATGGCACAATCTTCGATGTTATGTAAGCAAATCATGAATCACTTAATCACGAATCCTTCAGGCACACCATTCAAAGAAAAGCCACTTACCATAATCTGACCCAAAATCATGCGCTTTTAATGATAGTAAATGGATTAGTTGTCAGTTATTAACTGAAATGAAGACGCATGCTTTTGTAAAGAATTACTTCACGTAAAGTGGCATATTTGATATATCTGTTGCATTTAAAACTCTCCCATCACCTTTCATAATCAGTCATTTCCACTTCACTCGTAATCTGCAGGAACGAAGAGCTAAGATGATTCAAAGCCGAACGCAGGAGCAAATGGGAAAGAAACATAAATCTCAAGGCTCCGAGGCGAAGGAAAAGACGAAGGAGATGGCACCTTTGTATAGAGACACTGCCTGCAACAGGGACGCAGGAATTTCGACATGGGAAGGCATGTATAGGCTGCTGGAGGAAGAAAATCCTAGAGTAATGAAGTTTGATACTACCGCGGGCTCGCAACACTCTTCTGAGGCATCCTTAGAGGAGCTAGCATGTTCATTTCTTCACCGAATAACAACTAGACCCAAAATTTTACCGTATACAGATATGATCAAGTGGATACTTGACAATGCAGAGTTACACGACAGACAATTCAAGGTTCAGGGACATGGGCTCATAGGATCATTCGCCGCGCAAGAATTAAAGCTTATGTATCATCTTCCTGAACCTCAGATGACCTACAATGCACAGTTTGTCAAGAAATTTGCAGCAAAGAACCCAAACCTGGCAAAGACCACTAAAGACTGGTCCAGAAAAGAGGAGCCGCTCAAAAAGGACAAAAACGATATGTACAGCACTGGTTCCCTTACCTCTCCGTATTGTTTTGCTGCAGCCATGCTTTGTAGGCTATTTGGGATGCCAGACATCAATAAATTTTCGTTTGAATGGCTACCACTCATAGACGCTGCCACAAACGCCGATATCGTGGATTGGGCCAAGATATTTTCTGATAATCTATACACGTCTGTTATGAATTACCGGTCTAAAAGATCCTTGTATCAAAGGATCTATCCTCCTTTTTATCTGTCTGCGTATATTATGGATTCTATTTGTTATGTGTCTAAATTCCCCACTATGGGTTTGAAGTGGACTACCCAGGACCTGTTACCTATTCATGTTTATCATAAAGTGTTATGGGATTCCTAGTTCGCCCCACACTTCTATCAGATTTGTCACGGGCTTATCTTACCCCTATATAGAATGATGTATGATGAAGAACCCCCGAGGTGCTCACCCGAAGCGCAAATAGACATCATCCCCATCGCAAAGATGGTTCGGGGAAGAATGGTTCACTTATATTTAGAGTGTTTGGGAGCATTGTACCTCCACATGTCCTACCTCTATATATCCCGATAAAATTTTGGCTTGGGAAATTGCCTATCAGACCTGCTCAGAAGGCGGCCTGACCAAAGAACTAAAAGACAAAAAGAAAGCCATATGGCCTCAGTTTCCTGTGGCTTGTGGGGCCTTCTCATTGTTCGATGTAGGACATGCTTTCGCCAAAGTGGAGAATGTGACGTCTCTACAATTATTTAAATTCCCAACTCGGCCATTTGACCCAAATAATGTCGCCCATGATTTTACAACAAACGTCAAAGTAAGAGTATTCGTTGGAAAGAAATATTTGTTTGATGATTTGTTTCAGAGTAGAAGCTCACTCCAGGAAATTTTTTGGGAAGCTTGGTCAAAGTTGTCTTCAGATGACCTCCAAAGATTTATGTTATACAGGGAAAGAAGGTTAGCCAGTGTCTCTCTAGAGAAGCTGCGACTGCCTGCCAGAGAACCAACTCCCAGCGTCAGCCTTAGTGGAAACTCTAGCACTTCCAGATCCAAATCTAACACTGCCCAAGGAGTGCCTAAACATTCTAAAAATTCTGGAAGCGACCAAGAAAAAAGTGAAGAAACAGCTAAAGACACAGCTCAGTCAAGTGCAATGTCGCGACAACAAGTTATCGCCTCCCCGCCAAGAGATGCCCCCCCTCCCGTCATTAAAACGCCACTCGTCACAACAGAACTAGAAAAAGAATGGGAAAACTTCAACGAGTTGATCAGCCTTGAAGGGAAAGCCCAAAGAACACCTGTGAACAATACACAGGTAATGCAAGAAATGGTTTCGACCATAGTCAGCAGTGTCACAGAAGCGGAGCACAGTCATATCGCTCCACCTCCTGAGCTTCTACTTAATGTAGAAGAAATTCCCCCACTGGATGTATTTTATAGTCCCCAACATAAAGCAGTTGTAAGGAGACAAAGGAAGAAAAGAAAACTAGAAAATACACTGTCACAAGATGCTGAACATTTGGACGTCTTATGGAAAGACTCCAACAATAACCCGGCAGAGAATCTCACGAAGTTGTCTCAGATCGCAGGAGCATATGCTTCCGCAACTATCGACAAGGCATCGGAAGTTCGGCAATTGTTGAAAGAACAAGAAAATCAAATACAGCTACTACAACGATAGTTACAACAAGCCAATGCTAGTATTGAAGCGTCCAAACAACTCGAGAAGTTACAAGAAGACTTTCAGCAGATGCAGATAAGCTATCAAAGAAGTCTAGACGAAAAAGGAAAGTAGTTGCAAACTTTGCAAGAAATACATAAAGATGAACCTAAGCTTTCCGAATTTGTTTCAGAATCTGTCGGCTTAAATGAGCAACTTTTGCAGCAACAGGAAGAGTTGGGACGTAAGATATCACAGCGGGGTCACTATTGCGAGCTGAGCGATAAAATCACCAATCAAGTGGCGGACTTGCGAAATGACTATGATCAGATTGACAGACGAGTGACGGAATACTTAGCTTGGTAGGATGGAGAGGAAGGGAAAAGAGGAAATGCACCCAGAATAAACGAGAATCATAAGTAATTGCTCTTTAACAAATGGGATGATCAAATCAGGTAGGCAGAACAAGCAGCGGAGATAGCGGCAACGTAGGCAAACATTCTTATCGACTGTGTAAATGAGAATTTACACAGAGCCAACTTAATCGATGAGACCACACCGGGGTACCTACCAAATAAACTACGACTGGAGGCAGAATGGAAGCAGAAGGCGCAAGAAAAGGGAAAAGCGATCCAGGCATTGAACAGGTTAAATTGGGAGTGTTACTGGGCATACTTGGTCAAGCCACACAATCAATGGATGACTGTGAAATGCATCATAAACTCAGCCAAAAAAGTAGTGCCAGCTCTCATAGATTCTGTTTTCGCAGCCCAGCTCAGCGTAGAAGTTGGCCAACTGACTCTTCTCAAGTCCATGATGAACACTTGCAGTTTTAAGGACCAAGTTCAGAAGTAGCCTTATTTTTAGAAGTTTGTTTTTTCTTTTTATTAGATTAGAAAAAGGACGGTCATTTGAAAACCGTATCCTAAAATTTTGTAAAAACACTATTATTAGAATTAGGAAGCAATATTTTAACCCTTCTCATGCATTTAGAGAAGGTTCTAGAGATCTGTCAAAAACTTGTCCTCGGAACATGCACTTCTGCACCCTCAGAGGAGGTTTTGATGAATGGATGGATCGAGATTTATTTTTGTTTGCATTTTGATGTCTGCTACTCATGTTGCACTTTTGTACTCTTAGTAGATGTTAGAACAAGTAGAGATAAATCGTTTTTTGCTTGAAGTTTGTGAGTAGGATTAGTCATAAATGGTACTTTTATCTCTTGGCCATTTCTGCTTATATTAAGTGATATATAGTTTTCAGTTGTTTATATGTTATTGCATGAATGCATGAGTTACCATTTGGCACTTCTGTACGGTGGAGTCATTTATTTATGTCTGATATATGAATAACTTATTATGCGATATGTTGTTCACAACTGTTTTCTAACTTCTTATGCAAAGTGGTTCATCTTTAATAATTTCTATTCTTATGATAGCTGAATGATCTTTATTACCAGTTATCGTTCGAAATCTCCTTAGATCGCATAATAGAAGATATACACCCCGGGTTAGTGTAGATTAGATGTGTTGTTTCTTACTAGATTACAATAACACAGAGTTAGTTTTAAGAATCTGAATTAGATTAGCTTTAAAGTTCTCTTAGATCAACATTATTCAAACTCTACACACACACACATACCCCAAATCGGGAAACTGGTCCTGTTATCCCCAGTCAGACCCGCTATACCAAACAGATAAGGAGCTGCCAACCAAGGTCCAGACCGGGTGGGTATCCCCC